>JABUQX010072789.1:0-5000 GCA_015478945.1 Trachelipus rathkii
CTGGAGGGATGGAGGAAATGCATCTTGCTGGTGCAGTCGTCTGACGTATAATGAAGAGAGATTTGTTTAAACATTCCTTATATACGAAATAGTTACAGGTTGTCATTATTTATATAAAAAAGTTACCACTTATCATCATTATTAGAGAGCAAACACATCAAAACACTTTTTCTTTAATGGTCCTTTCCTATTCCTCTTTACAGGTTTTTTACGGTGACCTACACCTTGACCAGTCATCTTACGTCGTAGTTTTCGTTTGACATCGTCTAACATTTCATCTGAAACATCGGCTATGCGGCGTTTTACAGCACTACGAGGGTCGACACCCCCCATAATATCCTGGATTGTGTTTATTCCCGTTCTGGCTGCTTTTTTAGCAATGTATTTACCTCCTGATTTAAACAGGGGAATAGCTCTACGAAATAACGAAGCAAAAAATCCTCCTAAACCATATCCCCTCTGCATTCTTGAACCCCTGAAGACTCTTTCTCTTTCCATTATTATTATTATTTACCGGAGCTTCTTTCTTATGTGTACTTTACACACTGCTGTCCCAATTGTGAATGGGTATGGTTTGCCTTCGACGTCTCTTATATAAACGCGAACTGAACTCAGTTGGGTCTTACTCATAGGTAAGTAGTGAACATTAGGAAAGCTTATAACTTTACGACCTTTAGGAAAATGAACTACTCTTAACAAAGAGGCTTTAGTATTCCCTACATACTGAAGGTCTACAATATCTGTATAAACATAGGCCATACCTGGATCTTGAAACATCTTAGTAGGCAAGCATACAAAATGTAATGAACTCTTGGTGTCATTTTTTGTGACATACTCTTCCATCGTTGGTATATAACGCATTAGATCCTTTAGAGATGGCTTGATATTATTTCCCGATATTTTGTATACATGTGAGTAACAACAATTACGAAACCAACCTGAGGCGCGGAAAATAAATAAACTTATATCTTTCAGGTTCACATGCTCATGAGATTTTAAAGTGATTAAAGCGTTATCTTCGTTAACGGATTTATTAACAAGAAACACTAAATCTGTACATATTTGACTTTCTTCAAATTTTTTGTTTAAGTCTATGAACACATCAGTAACCGATTTATAATTTTCAACGAAATATTCATTGGTGCCTCGTTTGATGGTTGCAATATTAGGTTTACTTTTTAATACATTTTTAACATTATCAACATTTCTAAGTATCGTAAACGCCAAATATGAAACAGGCATATTCTCTATATCGGCGTCGAGAATTATTTCACTTAATCCTGCTTCATATATTTCTCGATCAAAAGTTATAGGGTTCAATAATTGGGTTGTATAGTCCGATATTTTATTTTCAGGATACAGATCCATAGAAGCCGATGAAGGCAGAGTTAAATAGAAATGATCTTCACTCTCCATGTTCACAAAGTAAACTGATCAATGTTTCTTAATTTCACTAGCATTTATATAACTATTAAACTTCGCTGGGTAACCTACCCATTTGACAAGATACTGTTTATTTTTACCTTTTCCTTTAGATCCTAATATTTTTTCTATTTTATACTCGTGACTCTTAGGATCAAACCGTATTTTCTGTATTTCTTGTTTATAGAACCCTCCTTTTATTTGTTCGCCATCTAAATCTTCAAGATAGTATAATTTTAACCCATCTCTTGGGAATTCTCTGATTGTATCTACTTTAAAAACTTCTCTTCCTGCTTCATACCCTTTTCTGAAATTTTCATCTGACCTAGACACTCTCACATAATCTCCTAATTTAATGCCTGTGTTATCTTTTATTTTTCGTACAGGACGACTCGGAACTGAGGGTTTTGTCTTTACCATCTCTAGAGGGGTCTTCTTAAGTGTTCTATGATAAGACCTATTATAAGAATAAGCCAAGTCTTGCAGTATATCTATATATTTAAATGTATTCATCTTCGTGAAATATCTGTGCATTCTTTCTTTTATAGTTCTTTGTACTCTTTCAACTATTGCAGCTTTATTAACTGAAAATGTGTTGTAGTACCCTATGTCATACTCTGTAACTATTTCTTGAAACTCTTTACCTAAAAATTCTGCACCTTTATCTGACCACATCAATTGAGGATATCTGTTATCCTCATTTATAATTTCTCTCACAGCTTCAGCAACAGTTTTTGACTTTTTATCTTTTAAAGCCTTTAACCATAAATACCTGGAATATACATCTATCACAAAAAGAATGTATTGATACCCCTCATTGTAAGATTTATATTTTATCATCTCTGTCAAATCTAACTGCCAGACGTTATCTAAATGACGGGCTATGGTTTTCCGTGTAGGAAATTTTTTCCGAATAGGTTTATGTAGAGTAAAAGCATCCTCACCTTCTAAATATTTTTTCAATTCTTTTTTATTAATTTGAGGAAACTTTGAAGCGAACCTTGAAAAACCACCGTAACTGTATGGCTGTTTCACATCAAAGTAATATTTATCGACCGCCTCCTTAGCCTCCATGACTCACAATGACATTAACAATAAAAATTATATTCATTTATACTGAAAGGTGATATAAAAACCAAATGTATATGAAATATTTTATTTTAACTACAAAATAATATTAACTATTTTTAATTACAAGTCTAAAAACATAGCAGATGTATACAGAAAGATATCATAACTTGTATATACATTATTTTAAATTACAAACAATACAATCATATAAAAAAGCCCAATAAATAATTAGGAACTAATCCATTTTGATGCAATGGATGTTTTTTTTCTTATTCTACCTGCACTTGAGCGTAATGTGTTTCTACTTAGCAACTTAAATCTGGCCGATGCAAAAGAAGTACCAGAAGGACTCGCATCTGGTCTAGGAGACATTGGAATATTATCCAGATCAGCTAATCTTTGTTTATTCTGGATTAAAGTTCTCGGAAAATTAATAGTCTGAAGTTCTTGTTTGATCCTATTCCAGCCTGTTACAGGAGCCTTCTTCCAATCACGCGAGAGATCGGATATCAAGTCAACAATATTCGAACCAAATATTGTTTCTCCGTCAATAATGATTTGACCGAGCTCGTTCCATGTAATCTGATCTTTTAAAATATTATATAGAGCTAAACCCGTTTTCTTACTTCTCATTGGTAAGCTTTCCTTGAGGACATGTTTAAAATTATCTTCTCTCTTCACTTCAATCTTAGTATCTGGTGCTGGAGCTGAATCTTCTTTAGGTGAATTAAATAAAGCTTTTAGATCTACTAATTTTTGTATAGCATTTTGATATAGGATTCTTTTTTCGTGAATGTTAACATCAGAGTTTAATATTCGATACAATTCCTTCTCGTAATTATTTATCTGTTCAACTTGCGGATCATATAAACTCAAAGGTTGCTGTTGGAGCAACTGCTGATAAGGGTTATACCCGATCTGTTGTTCGAACTGTTGTTGTTGTTGTTGTTGTTGTTGTTGTTGTTGTTGTTGTTGCTGTTGTTGTTGTTGTTGTTGTTGTTGTTGTTGTTGTTGTTGTTGTTGTTGTTGTTGTTGTTGTAGAGGTAGGGTTCCTGTGTTATATTTCATCTTCTCATAATCGCTGTAGGGTAAAACCACTACCTTCTTCATCATTGAGCAAGCCACTTAGTTATCAAAGGGGCTATAACGGAAAAGAGTAAAGGTAGGAACACACCTCCGCCTTTCTGTAATAGCTTCTTTTTATTTTTAAGTTTTCTTACGTTACCAGCAAGTTTTTTAATGATGCTTCTATGACGACGCAGCTTTACCTTCTGAGGTCTGTTTAAAGGAACATTTCCTTTTATAAGATTTAGGCATACTTCCGCTATACATTGTATGAATTTTTCATCTTCACAGATCAGTTTACGTTTTTCAGAAGGTTTCAGGTTTTTAAATTTTCTCATAAGAGGTAAATAATCTGCTACTAGAGTACTCATTATTCAGGTATGTATACTGTCTCAATCTCGTTAGGTAAGATATTTGTACGCAGTAACACTCTATGCGTGTTCTTAGGATGAAGCTCACAGAGTAAATAACCGTGAGGTATAGATGTAACTTCTTTATATACTTTTAGGAACTCTTTACGTTGAGTAGGGAACATTTGGGTAGCCACAACATTGACCTGACTCATATCCCTTCTTTGACCGAACAAGATTAAATACTGTGTGTTTAAAGACACATCACGCATATACTTATTCTGATGAAAGATATTCTGCGTTATAAAAAATACTGTGATGTTTAAATGATGAGAGTAAACTGTGAAAGTTTCTGCTATATCCTCATTCAATTTATGCATCAAATCATCAAGGATTATAATTTTATGACCTGGTAAACATTGAAGAGCTTTTATATCATATAAACCTTCGTGAAATTGAATTACATCTTTGTAATCATTAAACTTTTCTTGGTAAACACTGTAGCACCATATGATTTTAACAGGTTGCTGTTCGAAGATCTCAACCTCTTTTAAAATATTTAATAACAGAAAAGTTTTCCCGCAGCCTGTAGGACCAGACACAAGACACGTAGCTGGAGCACGGAACATAAATTTACCAACGTCCATCCTAGGTTGACACCCGATCACTAATGAATAAGAAAAGGTTTGCACTTATGTTATAAACGCATTAAAATAAAAACTTGTTTTCTTTTCCTACTTTTAACCAAAGAACTTATTTATACCATAGAAAAATATGAGATCAATAGATCAATAGATCAATAGATCATAGCAGGGTAGGAGGGTGTTAGGGAGGGCAGTTTGATTTACTGATTTACTGATTTAGGGTATGTAAAACATAACAATTTTAATAAAAAATATGACTTGAATCAATAGATCAATAGATCAATAGATCAATAGATCACGGATAGAAAGAAGGGTGTTAGGGAGGGTAGTTTGATTTACTGATTTAGGGTATGTAAAACATAACAATTTTAATAAAAAATATGACTTGAATCAATAGATCAATAGATCATAGGCAGGGTAGGGGACTGCAGGGATGAGTGGTTTGATT
>JABUQX010072789.1:12500-17500 GCA_015478945.1 Trachelipus rathkii
AAATAAAGATCACAATATACATAATGATAGTTTTAATTTTAAGCTTTCGTCTAACACAGTTTGAAAGACTTCTTTCAGAAATGAAATACAGGAACTAAAATATTTATTTACATTAAAGCTACGAAAAAACATTGGTTGGTTAGTTGTTTAAAAATCTCTCCTCTTGACGTCCTTTAAGAAGTTTGAAGTGAGCAAAATAGAATTCTGAATACTGTCCAATTTTATATCTCCCTGCATTTTGTTGAAATTTTTCGTATTATAGATAATAACTGATTCTATTATTTTTCTTTTTTTAATGTGACTGCAAAATTTTATGGGGGAAGCATCCTGTAAATTGATTTTATGGTTCTTAAATGATCGATGTGTGGTTAAAGCAGAGTTTTCGGTATCATCGATCAAATCTTGCTTGTGTTGATTCATTCTTCTTGAAAAATCACAAGTTTCTCCGACATATACCTCAGGGCAATCAAAACAAGGTATCTTATAAATACATTGAGAAGTATGAATAATATTGGATTTAGGGGGTTTGAAAATCTTTTTTAAGGGAATGGTATTATTTTTTGTAAAACAAATATTGCTTGGGAGATGTTGTTTAATTTTATAATTTAAGTTATACGGGGTGGGAAGATAAGTTAAATTAGTTTTTGTGTCAGGGGGATTACTATTATAATATTTTAATTTTGCTTTGTGGTAAGCTGAATAAATGAAATGTTGAGGATAATTAAGTTTTGTGAACGTTGAGAAAAGAAATTTAGTTTCAGTTGATAGATTAGTAGGAGAACAGATATTAAATGCTCTAAGATAAAGAGATGTGAGAGTAGCTAATTTGGTGTTATAGGTGTGTGTAGAAAACCAATGTATATATGATGAAGAAGAAGTAGGTTTTCTATAGACAGAAAAAGAAAGATGTGTAGAGTTTTTCCAAGAAATAAGTGTGTCTAAAAAAGGTAATGAAGAGTTTTGGGGTAATTCATGTGTGAAAGAAATAGAAGGATGAATGTTGTTAATTAAGTGTAAAATGTCATTGAAATTAGTAGTCTTTGGAATAGAACAGAAGACATCATCCACATAACGAAGCCATGTGGAGTTGGAAAGGAGGGGGTGATTGATTATATACTGATGTTCAATTAGCTCCATAAAAATATTACTTAAGATGGGGGAAAGAGGAGAACCCATAGCAAGGCCAGAAATTTGTTTGAAGAAAAGATTGTCAAAGGTGAAATAACTGTGTTGGAGAGTAAGAAGAATAAGTTTTTTAATAAGAATAAAAGGGTAATTTAACTCGACATTATTTTCTAATAAGTATTTCTCTAAGAGATCAAGTGTAAAATGAACAGGGACAGATTTAAATAAAGAGGTAACGTCAAAGCTTAGAAAAAGATGTGTAGAAGGGTTTAAAGTTTGAATGCGTTTGATAAAATCTATCGTGTTGGAAAGGTGGGAATTAGAAATTTTTCCTATTAAAGGTTTAAGTTGAGAAGAAAGCCAAGATGATAATTTATATGTTACACAATTGATATTAGAAATAATCGGACGTAAGGGATGATTTTGTTTATGAATTTTTGGGAGGCCGTAAAACTGAGCTAAGTTGGTCATGTAGGATTTATTATTATTATGAATGGATGGGAACTGTTTACAAATATGTTTAAGATTTTTATTAAATTCAATTTGGGAGTTTTTTAAGGGATTGTTATTAATTTTGGTATATGTGTTACCATCAGAAAGGATATTGTTACATTTACTAATATAATCTTTGTGGTTGAGAATAACTATTTGATTGCCTTTATCACTTTTTGAAATAACTATTTCTTTGTTTTTCTTGAGATCTGATAGAGCTTTATAAAATTTAATCGGTAATTTTTCTTGTCTGTTACCACTAACTAATTCATTTAGTAATATACCTTTTAGTAATATACCTTTTCTGGCCTTGCTATGGGTTCTCCTCTTTCCCCCATCTTAAGTAATATTTTTATGGAGCTAATTGAACATCAGTATATAATCAATCACCCCCTCCTTTCCAACTCCACATGGCTTCGTTATGTGGATGATGTCTTCTGTTCTATTCCAAAGACTACTAATTTCAATGACATTTTACACTTAATTAACAACATTCATCCTTCTATTTCTTTCACACATGAATTACCCCAAAACTCTTCATTACCTTTTTTAGACACACTTATTTCTTGGAAAAACTCTACACATCTTTCTTTTTCTGTCTATAGAAAACCTACTTCTTCTTCATCATATATACATTGGTTTTCTACACACACCTATAACACCAAATTAGCTACTCTCACATCTCTTTATCTTAGAGCATTTAATATCTGTTCTCCTACTAATCTATCAACTGAAACTAAATTTCTTTTCTCAACGTTCACAAAACTTAATTATCCTCAACATTTCATCTATTCAGCTTACCACAAAGCAAAATTAAAATATTATAATAGTAATCCCCCTGACACAAAAACTAATTTAACTTATCTTCCCACCCCGTATAACTTAAATTATAAAATTAAACAACATCTCCCAAGCAATATTTGTTTTACAAAAAATAATACCATTCCCCTAAAAAAGATTTTCAAACCCCCTAAATCCAATATTATTCATACTTCTCAATGTATTTATAAGATACCTTGTTTTGATTGCCCTGAGGTATATGTCGGAGAAACTTGTGATTATTCAAGAAGAATGAATCAACAAAGAAAAATAATAGAATCAGTTATTATCTATAATACGAAAAATTTCAACAAAATGCAGGGAGATATAAAATTGGACAGTATTCAGAATTCTATTTTGCTCACTTCAAACTTCTTAAAGGACGTCAAGAGGAGAGATTTTTAAACAACTAACCAACCAATGTTTTTTCGTAGCTTTAATGTAAATAAATATTTTAGTTCCTGTATTTCATTTCTGAAAGAAGTCTTTCAAACTGTGTTAGACGAAAGCTTAAAATTAAAACTATCATTATGTATATATTGTGATCTTTATTTTAGTTTGTGTAAAGTTTTTAAATGTATTAATAAAGAAATTTTATATATATATATATATATATATATATATATATATATAATAAACAATAGAGATGTTTATAAAAATATAATATATATATATATATATATATATATATATATATATATATATATATATATATATATATATATATATATATATATATATATATATATATATATATATATATATATATATATATATATATATATATATATATATATATATATATATATATATATATATATATATATATTAAGGGTGTTTGGCCTTGGGAAAAAAACACCGTCAGTCATCGGCACCGATTGCCAGCTTCGCACCGTTGATGGTTTAAACATACCCAAGTTTAGTTGCCATGAGATGATGACATTTGTTTTATATAAGTCATTGATAAAATTAATTACTGTTAGTGTCGCTGAATTTTGTTATTAATAAAAATTGCATTTAATAATGGTCAACTGTTGCATTAAATAATATTCCAGATTTGGAATTTTGTTTTCTTTTTTTTTTTTCTTTTTTTTTTTTTTTTTGTCAAAAAAAAAAAAAAAAAAAAAAAAACCTATTATTAAAGAATTAGCTACATGTAGTTGTTGGGAAAAAAATATGAATAAATATATACAGTTTGAAGTTCAATAGAATACAAATATGCGCAATACTGTGCCTCAGAGCTGGCTTTAAAAAAAAAAAACAGATGTTTTCCAAAAACAAAAACAAATAAAAAGAAAAACAAAACAGTCAAAAATCGGCTTTTTGCAACCCTGTTTCAAATCCATTTTACAATATATATATATATATATATATATATATATATATATATATATATATATATATATATATATATATATATATATATATATATATATATATATATATATATATATATATATATATATATATATATATATATATATATATATATATTTATATATATATATATATATATTTATACTACTATTTAACATAGATAAAGATATATATATATATATATATATATATATATATATATATATATATATATATATATATATATATATATATATATATATGAAAAAATACGATATGCTATTAAACAGGTTTTAAAATTATATTTAATATCAATAACTCTGAATCAAATATACTTGGGAGACACGTGATGATACCCGGATGCGGATACGGATGCCTGGGTGACATTTCGAATATTGATGTAAACACAAAAGTTTCCTACAGTGAGAGAATAAATATATTTCCGGATATTGAAATATATATATATATATATATATATATATATATATATATATATATATATATATATATATATATATATATATATATATATATATATATATATATATATATATCATATACAGTAAAGCTTTCATCGCCGGTATAACATGACTTGTATTTGAAAAACAAGAGAGAAGATATAGAAAGAAATACAGTAACCCTGACTGCAATATATATATATATATATATATATATATATATATATATATATATATATATATATATATATATATATATATATATATATATATATATATATATATATATATATATATATATATATATATATATATATATATATATATATACCAGTATATATATATATATATATATATATATATATATATACTTATATATATATATATATATATATATATATATATATATATATATATATATATAGAAAGAAATATATATATATATATATATATATATATATATGGGAGATGAAAATCTGAATTCAATTAAATAAATTGTTTCTGTTGTTCTGAATAAAAAGTAACTTTTTTTCGCATTGGAAGAAAACTTGAGGAAGAAGAACTTGATCACGTTTTCTAGTTAACCTGACCATATGTACCGTTTTTTCTCTCTCTTTCCAAATACTTCCCAGTCGTCCCATCGTATCGTTTTAAAAAAAAATTGTCCATTTTGTCCCGTTTTAATACAAACTATAAATTTGCATATTAGTAAATCCTAAATTATTATTCATAACCTATAATCGAATAGGC
>JABUQX010072789.1:25000-30000 GCA_015478945.1 Trachelipus rathkii
CAGATTCAGATGCGCTTACACATTCTTCAAAAATCAGCTGAAATTCTAATGTTGCATTTTCTCTGATGGTTTCAAGTTTAGTTTTAACTAATGGACTTACGAGATTTGTTCCTGACAGCGACGAATTATATAAAATTAATTTAACTTCTGCACTTTATATTATTAACGGATATGATACTTAAAATTTTTTAGTGTCTAGAAAATTTCGGGGGGGGCCATGGCCCCCCTGGCCCCCCCCTAAATACGCCACTGTATATATATATATATATATATATATATATATGCTATATATATATATATATATATAGATATATATAGTGGTATATATGTATATATATATATATATATATATATATATATATATATATATATATATATATATTTACTTTATAAAAACTTTTATAAAGACTAAATAAATAGAGATATATATATATATATATATATATATATATATATATATATATATATATATATATATATATATATATATATATATATATATATATATATATATGAAGTTTATATCTGCAGGAAGCTTGTAGGAATCACCGATGTTTAAATTTTTTTTATTAACGTAAAATTCGATTATAAAACACAATCACACATATTATTATTATTATTATTATTATTATTATTATTATTATTATTATTATTATTATTATTATTATTATTATTATTATTATTATTATTAATGTTTTCAATCTCACACAAATTTAACTCTTTTCAAGTTTTAATTGTCACCTTAGCAATAAGATGTTCCTATTCATGAATTCAGCATTGTTTTATTTTATAAACGTGCAAATATACATACATACATACATACATACATACATATTACATACAAAACAAAGCGCACATATACAAATGTTTCTCTCTCTCTCTCTCTCTCTCTCTCTTCTCTCTCTCTCTCTCTCTCTCTCTCTATATATATATATATATATATATATATATATATATATATATATATATATATATATATATATATATATATATATATATATATATATATATATATATATATATATATATATATATATATATATATATATATATATATATATATATATCAGCGAACAACATTGTTTTGAAGGATCGTTCTTCGATAACTGTAAAACTTCATATAAAAAAGATAAAAAAGATTAAAAAAAAAAAACTCACGGATCAGTGCTAGAGAAAACCAAATAATCAAATTTTTTAGCGTAAGCTTATCATAAATGTGCTGCACATACAATGCATTCTAACACGAAGGTGAAAAGAAATGGAGGACGCTTTATTATTATTATTATTATTATTATTATTATTATTATTATTATTATTATTATTATTATTATTATTATTATTATTATTATTATTATTATTACTATTTTCTATGGATTTCCTATTATTATATACTACAGGTATATATATATATATATATATATATATAAATGTATATACCGTATATATATATATATATATATATATATATATATATATATATATATATATATATATATATATATATATATATATATATATATATATATATATATATATATATATACTATATATATAATAAAATTAATAAATTCAAATTAAATCAGATTATTTATTTATTTTATTATTTTTAAAGCTTATACTAACGGTCATTGCCCAACTCTGTGAAGGTCCTTCCAGATAATTTATATCTAGAATCCAGACAAGGAATCAGACCAGACCCTCTGCCTTGAAAACAACAACAACAACATCATGATTCAGCACACCGACGGTGAATTAATAATATAATCCAATAATAGTAACTAAGCTTCTTACATTCCAAAATATTTTGCAGATGCTGAGATACGCCCTCCACACACCAAACACACACCCATACATACACTCATACACACACACACACAGATACACATTTTACATACACACACACACACACATACACACTATATATATATATATATATATATATATATATATATATATATATATATATATATATATATATATATATATATGATATATATATATATAATATATATATATATACCGTATATATATATATATATATATATATATATATATATATATATATAAAGATATATATATATATATAAATATATATATATATATATATATATATATATATATATATATATATATATATATATATATATATATATATATATATATATATATATATATATATATATATATATATATATATATAAATGGCTAAGAAAGTCGTGCTTTCATGTGGTTATAAACAAAGGAGAAAGTAAATATAAAAGTGAAAAAGTAAATAAAAAGTCACATGATTTATTTATTTCGGGGGGGGGGAAGGAGCAAGTTATAACAAAATGTTGGAAAAAAATGAAAAATTGAGACCGACCGTCCAATTTGTTCATTGCCATACACTTCTTTTGTACACAATTATAAAAGATTTTAAAAAAGGTCGGACTGAATATGAATAAGGGAATATAATAATACACACAATATTTACGTCTGTATAAATAAAGAGGAAAGTGTTCAGAATCAGATAAATATATAAATATAAGAATTTACAATTAACTGAGGAAGGGAGAGCTATCGTATGTCTTAATGCCTACATTAATTTCATATATTAACTACCTCAACGTAAAATATAATAAGTCGATAAAAAAAAGTGATAAATGAACCAAGTTTGTAAAAACAATCTGTCGGCGGCGACATTTATATGTAAAATCTAAAGAGTTAGACTGCTAAAGAGATATAATTCTGCAACAGGTGCTGCACCTTCTAGAAATTATAATTATTAATTAGATATCTGTGAATGTGAAACACGGGAATTCGGCCATAACAGTTAGCGAGAAGTTAAAACATTCGCCGTTTTGAAAACTCACAAGATACTTCACCCTCAAAAAGTACTTTAACAAAGAAATTGTGAAAAAAAAAACGAAAAATCAAAGTCAAAAAGTGTTCCAATATTTGTAAATGGAAATTGTTGCTTTTGAAACAAAATATCAATAAAGCAGAGAAATCTTGGTGAGAAAAGGGCGGGTTAATTGAAAATCGAAAGAAAATTTAACTCCGATTAAATATGCCGGTGTCAAAGGTATTTGCATAAGATTATACTCTTCTAACAAAGTTTAACTATATATATACCTTTCAATCGTATCCACTCTATTAACAGGAAAAAAACAATAAATTGGAATCTCCCCACCAAGAGATTTTAGTGTAAAAATAAATAATCAAGCTGACACTAAAAGTCAGGTACAGTGATGAGAAAAACGGATTAAAAAGTATTCACACATGATTGACGTAGTATAAGCCATTAATCAATCTAAAAAAGAACTTTTAAAAATTCTCAACAAGTAGAAAAAAAAAAAAAAAAAAAAACCTGCATAAACCCTTTCATTAAAATAAAGTGACAGCAAGTTCACAGAGAAAAGATACTGATTTGAAAGCTCGTAAACCTAGATGCACAAAGGTGATATAAAACAAAAGAATACGATATGGAAACTCTTCCCTCGAGGAATAGAATGATAGCATCTCGGTTTAATTAAGAATATAGTAAAAGAAACTTGCAATGGAATAAAAATCTTAAAAAAAAAAAAAGAAAGCAACTGCTGCTGGCTGGCTTATCGTCGTGTTAACATTAACTTCCAAGTAACAACATTTTATATATATATATATATATATATATATATATATATATATATATATATATATATATATATTATATATATATATATATATATATATATATATATATATATATATATATATATATATGGCATAATTATAGAACGTGATCAGTAGAAATTTCGAGAAACAGTAAAAAAATTCTGCGGGATCAACTCGCGCTTTTTCTCGACCAGTTGTTTTGAATATATATATATACATATACCGCATATATATATTATATATATATATAGTTATATATATATATATATATATTATTACATATATATATATATACAGTTATATATATATTATTATTATTATTATTGTTGTTATATATGTCGTTTCATGATTTAAAAATCAACGAACACTATAGACGCAGCTAGATATCGTTGTTATCGGGGTCTCTTGCCTCTAGGGGGGACAACGGTCGTTCCTCTCGGTCCCCTGACGGTTCGAGCCCCTAAAAACATATATTTCCAGTAGGGGGCTCGAGCCGATGGGGACAGAGGGCCCATCGTCCCCCTATGAGGCCGAGACCCCGACAACTGATATCTATGCGGTCTACTCTAGGGTGTTCGTTAGTTTTAAATCATAAAACTTTTTTTATATATATTATATATTATATTATATTATATATATATATATATATTATTATTATTATATATATACATATATATATTATTATTATATATATATTATATATATATATTATTATTATTATTATTATTATTATTATTACATATACATACCGCTCCCCGAAATCTCCCCATTGATCACGTCTCATATATATTATATATTATATTATTACATATTATTATATATTATTATTATATTAGAAGCATATATATATATACATATACATATACATATATATACATATATATATGCTGTGAAGTTGAATAAGCCAAAAGAAGAAATGCTAAAAGACTTTTCAAAGAACTTTATTTTGTTATTGCTCCTTTCAGCAAATAGCATGCTGAACCTAAAAATCGTCAAGCCTTTTACTGGAAATACTTAGCTTCCTTTATTTTTTAATCATTTAGGGTGTCAAGAGCTGATTTGGGACAGAAGGGGGTCTGAAGTCCCCCCTGTTAACCACTGAGGCCGAGACCTCCCGCCATCTTGCGTGGCTTAACTATGATATTCCTTTAGTTAAAAAGAATAATTTTAATTTCCTTTACACTATGGTATTACTTAACTAAAGGAATGTACTCATAAGGTAAACCTGTAAAGATGAAGTCGGGGTCTTTGGCCTCCCGTCGGCTCGAGCCCCTAAATGGGGAAAAATAAAAAAAATCTAAATATTTCCCATGAATAAATGCAAAAAAAAAAAAAAAAAAAATTACGATGATTTTTAGGTTCAA
>JABUQX010072789.1:35000-48189 GCA_015478945.1 Trachelipus rathkii
ATATATATATATATATATATATATATATATATATATATATATATATATATATATATATATATATATATATATATATATATATATATATATATATAAAGGCCTATATATAATAGTAGTGCAGAAGGGCTTCACCCCCGATTTTTATAAAAATCCCAGGATATAATAATGAATAAAAAAAAAACAAACGTGGCGGTCTCTTTAGGAAAAAAAGTTACAGCCTCTCAAAGTTGTTAAGACGCATAGGGTTTTATAAAAAAAAAAAAAAAAAAAATAAAAAAAAAAAAAATTAAAAAAAAAAAAAAAAAATAAAAAAAATAATTTAGGTCTTTAGGAAAAAGCAGCCTCAAAATATAGAATTTTTACATAGGCTTCTTATAAAAATTAGTGGGCCTCATGCTCATTTTAGGGCCATCCTAGTTCAGGTTATGATAAGATTTGTAAAGTATATATAGATTTTCTCTGTGTATACCTAACAAAACATATCATAACCTGAACTAGAGGGCCTGAAATGAGACCTAACCTGGATGGATCAAAAATGAAAAAGTCTATGGGAGTTTTAACAACTTTGAGAGGCTGTAACTTTTTTTCCGAAAGAGACAGCATTTTTAGTTATTTATTATTAATTACGTTTTTTTAAAAGACTATCCTGTGTTTTAAAAAATTGAAATATATATATATATATATATATATATATATATATATATATATATATATATATATATATATATATATATATATATATATATATATATATATATATATATATATATAGGACCTGTTATGTTTTACGACTCAGTTTTGATAGTTTTTTTTTTTTTTTTTTTTTAATAGCTATATTTCAAGTATATGATCCTAACAGTCAATTTAAGTGGTGACGGACATGATTTAAAAATATATATAGGACCAGTTACGTTTTACGACTCCGTCAGTTTAAATTTTTTTTTTTTAACTAAAGGAATACCCAAGGGTAAACCGCAAAGATGGCAGGAGTCGGGGTCTCTCGGCCTTCCGGGGGAATGACAGGGTAGGACTATTTTCTCTCCGGGGAGGGTCTCCGGAGCCCCCGCTCTTTAGGTGTCGCGGGGATTCCTCCTACTCTCGGATGGTATGAAAACTGGTCCCCGTCAGCTCGAGCCAACTAAATTTATTTTTTTGTATTTTTTCATTTTTTTTTTTACATTTTTGTAATAAGCTTGATACGCTGATTCCAAATATGTAATTTGTTTTTCTGTAAGTGTCGTACTTTTCAAGATATTTCATTTATTTTTTGTAATAAGCTTTATATGCTGATTCCAAATATGTAATTGGTTTTTCTGTAAGTCGTATTTTTTGAGATATTTCATTTTTAATTTTTATATAAACATGATTTTTAAATACGAATTATTTAAAAAATATTCGAACTTTTGAACAAAAACTTCAATTACTTAATCATTTTTACACTATAATTAGCAATATGTTAAAAAAAAAAAAAAAAAAGAAAAATCAAAGAAAAATCAATTTTAACTCGTCAAAGGGTTATTAAATATAAATATATATATATATATATATATATATATATATATATATATATATATATATATATATATATATATATATATATATATATATATATATATATATATGGTAATAGTAGTTTAGAGGTAAGCTTCACCCCCGATTTTCATAAAAATTACAGGATATACTCTAAAAATAATAAAGAATTAAAAAAATGTGGCGGTCTCTTTAGGAAAAAGTTACAGCCTCAAAGTTGTTAAACTCGCATAGGATTTAAAAAAAAAAAAAATTTATAAAAATCACAGGATATATATACTCTAAAAAAATAATAATGAAGAATAAAAATGAAAATGATTTAAGTCTTTAGGAAAAAAAGTTACAGCCTCGCAAAGTTAAAAAATTTTCCCATAGGCTTCTTATAAAAAATTAGGGGCATTTATATAGAAACGGAGCTTCGTTCGTATGTACGTATAGCTGAAATGAATGCGTGACGTCATACTCAGACGTGGTTTGCGTAACTGACGATGTCTGACGTCACACTGCGTATGTTAAGTGTATGTGGGATATATATATATATATATATATATATATATATATATATATATATATATATATATATATATATATATATATATATATATTCGTATGTTGGTATAGTATTTTGGAATCTGACAATATATGCAAAAAAGCGTTATGAAACTGACAACCTGACAGACAAGGGAATAGACTATGCCAAATAATATTTTTTTCATTTTTAAGTTATCTTGTTTAAGTGTACATGTCTTTTGAAGACTAATAATTATAATGTATATTTTAATGATTAAAGTGCTTTTTTGGCTTTTTTTGCAATCTAACAATTTAAGCTTGAAACAAAAAAGTTTTATACAATCTGCTATTTCATGTGATGGTTTACTAAACAACGAGAGAAATTTAACTTTTATTTTAGGTGATGGAAATCATATTTTTCGCAGAAAAAAATTTATCGCTTCCTGATAGAAGAGATGAATGATTTTAAATTTTTTTTGAAGCCCTGCAAAAATTTCAAACTTATTGAGATAATATTATTTAAAATATATATATATATATATATATATATATATATATATATATATATATATATATATATATATATATATATATATATATATATATATATATATATATATATATATATATATATATATATATATATATAAAGCAAACTACATAAACAACATAAAGGCCATATTATCTTTCGGCAGCTAATAAACAGTCTATTAGTAAAAGTTAGGGCTAGTTTTACAGCATAGTGGATCAGTAAAGTTTAGGGTTACTTTACGGCACTGAGTCAACGAGCCCCCTAAAATGGAGATTTACTCCTTAGGGGTCTGAGCCGATGGGGGACGGAGGGGGACGTCATACTTCCGGAGGGGAGCTGGTCGAGGAACCCCGCGACACCCAAAGACCAAAGAGCGGGGGTTCGAGACCATCCCCGGAGGGGGATTAGTCCTCCCGTAGTCCACTAGAGGCTGAGAAACCCCGACTCCTGACATCGGGGCGGGACTACCCGTGGGTATTCGTTAGTGATCTACCCCAAAAACAATAAATCCCAAAAATGAGTTTTTGGGACATTTATTAGCAACAATCTATTCGTACTCTATATATCTCAAAACCATTTGGGACATTTGATTTTTCTATATATATATATATATATATATATATATATATATATATATATATATATATATATATATATATATATATATATATATATATATATATATATATATATGGCTATCTCTTTCTTTATCGACAAACTTCTGACGTCACAGTCAAACGTGACCCATGAAG
This sequence comes from Trachelipus rathkii, assembly GCA_015478945.1. Lineage (NCBI taxonomy): Eukaryota > Metazoa > Arthropoda > Malacostraca > Isopoda > Trachelipodidae > Trachelipus > Trachelipus rathkii. The sequence goes on from JABUQX010072789.1 coordinate 38,325, forward strand.
AGTCTGACGTTGGACTATGACGTCACGCGCTTTCAGGTATATCTACATACGAACGAAGATCTTTTCCCATTGGCTTCTTATAAAAAAAATTAGTAGGCCTCTTGCTCATTTTAGGGCCATCCTAGTTCAGGTTATGATAAGATTTGTTAAGTAGCCTTTACATAGATTTTCTCTGTGTATATCTAACAAAACATATCATAACCTGAACAAGAGGGCCTGAAATGAGACCTAACCTGGATGGATCAAAAATTAAAAGTCTATGAGAGTTTTAACAACTTTGAGAGGCTGTAACTTTTTTTCCTAAAGAAACTGCCACATCTGTTTTTCGTTTTTTTTTTTTATTTTTTTTTAGAGTAGCTATATCTTGTGATTTTTATAAAAATTGGGGGTGAAGTCCTTCTGCGCTACTATTACCATTTTGTTAAGTAAACTATAGCATGGATTCTGGAATTTGAGCTTTAACGATGAATCGTGTGCTTATCATTTCTAGGTGTATATCTATGGGAAGTATTTTTAAGTGTTAAGTGTTGTTGTGGTGGTGTTGATGTGCATCCAGTTATAATTTTATGCTTTGTTGTGTGTTTGTAGTTTTTTTTATGTTTTTGGTCAGTAGTTGGTACCAGGTTGGAGTGGTGTAGTTTAGTGTAGTATGAATCAACTTTGTATATGGTGTTGGATATCTGTTTGTTGTTTGTGATGTCAGTGCCGGCGATAGTTCTTAGATTGTTAGTTTTGTTTGCTGATGAAGTTAAGTTATCTTTGTAATTTGTGAATGTGAGATGTGTGTGTCAAGTGTTACTCCTAAATTTGGGGAGTTTTATTGGATGGTGTGGCCATGTTGTTTATGTAGATATTGAGGGGGGGGTACCAAATTGATGATTTGTTTGATAAAGCGGACATTCTGTTGTCAGTTAGCCATGTTTGAATTTGGTTTATGTATTGTGTCAGATTTGTAGCAGTGTTTAGGTTCTGGTGTGCAGGTGCAATGGTGATGTCATCAGAGTTGGTAGTTATGTTTGTGTGGTCTGTTTGTGGTTGTGGGAGATCAGTTGTGAATAGATTGAATAATGTGGGGATAGGATTGCTCCTTATGGTACTCCATTTTTTATGTTTACTGCTATAAAAATAATATTGAAGAATAAAAAACCAAACGTGGCAGTCTCTTTAGGGAAAAAAATTACAGCCTCTCGAAGATGTTAAAACTTCCATAGAATTTTCTTATAAAAAAAAAAAGATTTTTTAAAAAATCACAGGATATACTCTAAAAAAAAATAATAATGAAGCATGAAAATACGAAAATGATTTTGTCTTTAGGAAAAAAAGTTACATCCTCTCAGTTTAAAATTTTCCAAGGCTTTTTTATAAAAAAAATTAGTTGGCCTCATGCTCGTTTTAGGGCCATCCTAGTTCAGGTTATGATAAGATTTGTAAAGTAGCCTATACATAGATTTTCTCTGTGTATACCTTACAAAACATATCATTACCTGAACAAGAGGCCCTGAAATAAGACCTAACATGGATGGATCAAAAATGAAACGTTTGAGAGTTTTAACAACTTTGAGAGGCTGTAACTTTTTTTCCTAAGGAGACCACCACGTTTGTTTTTTTTTATTCTTCATGATTATTTTTTTAGAGTATATCCTGTGATTTTTATAAAAATTGGGGGTGAAGTCCCTCTGCGCTACTATTACCATTTTGTTAAGTAGGCTATGGCATGGATTCTGGAGTTTGAGCTTTAGTGATGAATTGTGTGCTTATCATTTCTAGGTGTTTGTCTATGGGAAGTATTTTGGTTTCTTTGGTTAAGTGTTGTTGTGGTGGTTTTGGCATCCAGTTATAATTCTATGCTTTATTGTGTGTTTGTAGTTTTTTTTGTTGTTTTTGGTCAGTAGTTGGTGCCAAGTTGGAGAGGTGTAGTTTAGTGTTGGATGAATCAACTTTGTATATGGTGTTGGATATCTGTTGTTTGTGATGTCAGTGCCGGCGATAGTTCTTAGATGTTCAGATTTCTGTTTGATGATGAAGTTATCTATGTAATTTGTGAATGTGAGATGTGTGTCAAGTGTTACTCCTAAAATTTGGGGAGTTTTATTGGAGGGTATGGCCATGTTGTTTATGTAGATTTTGAGGGGGGGATACCAAATTGATGATTTGTTTGGTAAAGCGGACATTCTATTTGTCAGTTAGCCATGTTTGAATTTGGTTGATGTATTGTTGTCAGATTTGTAAAAGTGTTTAGGTTCTGATGTGCAGTTGCAATGGTGATGTCATCAGAGTAGGTAGTTATGTTTATGTAGTCTATTTGTGGTTGTGGGAGATCAGCTGTGAATAGATTGAATAATGTGGGGGATAGGAATGCTACTTGTGGTACTCCATTTTTTATGATTACTGTATGAGATTTTTTGTTGCTAGTTTGAATTTGAGATGTTCTTCCTGATAGGAAGTTAGAAATCCATTTCTTCAGGTTTGTAGGGATATTTGGTGTTATTTTGTGGAATAGGTTGTGTTTGGGTACTGTGTCAAAGGCTTTGTTAACATTAATTGCTATGAGTATTATATTGCGTGTGTTTTTTAAGCTTAGACCATTGATTATAGGTTGAATGATGTTTATGAATGCAGTTGCGGTTGAGTGGTTTTGTTGAAAGCCATGTTGGAATTTGTGTTTGGGAATGTGTTGTAATTTTGTTCAGCATGATTTTTTCTAGAAGTTTATAGGGTGTTGATAATAGTGAGATAGGATGAGGGGTTAGAGGGTCTTTTCCCGGTTTCATCTTGGGTATAATTATTGCTTTTTTGCAGATAGAAGGGATAAAATTTAGGCTGTGGGAACTATTGTATATATGTGCTAGTTGGGCTAGTGCAGTGTTCCCTAGGTGTTTGAGATGTTGTCCAGACCTGTTGCTGGTAATTTTTTAAGGAACTTTATGATGTTTTCTAAATCAGTTGTGGTTATTTCTATTGTTGAGTCGTGTTTGAGTAATAGTTGGAATCTGATAATTTTCATGTTTTTGTGGGTGGGTGGGTTTTTATTTTTGGTTTGGAAATTTTTTTGGATTTTTTTTTTGTTTTTTTTTTTTTTTTTTTTTTTTTTTTTTTTTTTTTTTTTTTTTTTTTTTTTTTTTTTTTTTTTTTTTTTTTTTTTTTTTTTTTTTTTTTTTTTTTTTTATTATATTCATAGAAGTTTGGAGGTGATTTTATTTTTATTGTTTCCCATATTCTGGTGTTATTTGTGTATTGGATGTTTTTGTGAGGAAGGTTTGGAAGTTTTGAAGTTTTTGGTTAGGTTAGTTATTGAGTGTTAGGGTTTGATTCTGTGTTTGAGATTGTAGTGATTTTGGTACTGTTTTTTTGATTATTCGCATTTTTTATTTTTTTTTTTTTTTTGCAGCTTTAGATTTTTTATATTTTTTTATGTATGCAGCTGGGAATGTATTGGTTTTGCGGCTTTTTTTGGATTAGTAACTGTGAAGTTTTTTTATTGCTTTGGTCAAGTGTTGAGGTGTTTGTGATATTTAGAGGATGTGTGTTGTTTTCTATGGGATTGTTGAATTTTGACCAGTATGTCTTTTTGAAATTTGACCAGTATGTCTTTTTGAAATTTGTGCATGTTTTCTTGAGTGGGTATTTTGTTTTGTCAATGTTTTGATGTTTTATGAAAATGAGGAGGTGGTCGAAGTTTAGACTGGTTAGTTAGTGTTAACCAGTAAAGTTTAGGGTATAGGTTAGGTGAGCATAGTGTTAGGTTTGGTGATGTGTAAGTTTTGTTAATTTGTGGAGGAATTCTGGTGTGGCATTTTGTTGTTTAGATTTTTTAGGTTTGATATGATGTGAGTTCCTCTACAGTCTGATTCTTGGACATTGTATCATGTTGGATGGTGGGGGTTGAAGTTGCCTAACATTGAGATTTGGAATGTTTGTGATGGTGATGTTTGGTGTGTAGTTTCTAGGTAAATGTTGTGATGTGTAGTGGGGAATGTATAAGTTTATTAAGTTGTGGCTTTTTAGTTATTGTTGTGAAAGATTGTATTTTGGTGACATCATTTACTGCATTTGTCATGTGAGGTTGTTTGTATATGTTAGTGAAATGTATATGATAGTTAACAGTGTGAATTTTAGGGGATTTGTGTGTAAATGGCATCGTAACTGTAGAATTTTGGTTCTGGGTGGTTTTCAGGTAAGTAGGCTTTTTGAATCAGGGCGGTGTGTATATTGTGTTATTTTAAGAAGACTTCTATTTCTTTGTTTGTCTGTTCTTGGATTGGAGGATATTGGTGGGTGGCACTGCAAACTTGGGCCAGATCCGAAAATTGTGTTTTTGTGAATGGGGTAAGTAGCAAAAGGTTAGCAGTGTTTGTATCCACTGCTGACATCTATTGCAAAACAGATTTGAGTTTTCTTCTTACTATTTTTCTGCATATTGGGCACATGTAAGTTCCAGTTTCAGGTCCAGGTCCAGGGTTTGTTTGAGCATATGATTAATGCACATATTGAAAGTTTTTATATTTTTTATTTACATTTTAATTAAAATAGCAAATACTTGTACTTGGGTTGACCTTAAGAAGGTGTGTGTAATTTATTAAAAAACAAAAAACAATTTCAAATTTTTTTTTTAAAGAAACATTTGTGTTTAATTTCTAATTTATATATATTATTATTATATAGTATATTATTATATATATATATATATATATATATAATATATTATATATTATATAATAGTATATATATATATATATAATATTATATATATAATAATAATTATTATATATCCACTTCCTCTCCCAAGACTGGGTAGGTACGTAATAATGCATTCGAAACAAAAGTCAGTAGATAAATATGACCAAGTCGAAAGAAAGACCCAGCCTTATCACCCCTTTATACATTTTAGTGAGAACTTTTACAGTCAGAAAATCCCACCTAGAGCTTCATGGACCGCGACATGAACCTCAACTATGGCACTCGTCATGTAGGGTTTTCATCCCTTTGCCCGGTGCCACAACCATACCCCATTCACAAAACCCATCGCCATTCAACTCCTATTATGCCACTCTTTCTTCTCGCCTCTGCTAATCTCACATTTCGTCTCTCCTCCAGGCATTCCTTTCTTGACTCAATCCACTTTTCTTCTGCCTCCCAGCCGGTCGAGTTCCCAGCAGGCTCGCCACTAACATCCGCTTAACCAACGACTATCATCCAACCTTTCCTACATGACAATACCATCTCAACATACTTTCATTTGTTATCCTCACTTACCCCTTTCTTCACACCATCATCAACTCTCTTATACGTTCATTCCTCAATTTTATCAATTTTTTCTCACACTAAACATGCCCCTAAGATTGTCATTCTGAACACAATTGTACTTTAAGATCTATACCTTCTTATCCAGACCATAGTCCCACTACATTACATTAACACGTGGTAACAACATACCCTCATTAAGACCTTAGCGCACTTAAGACGTCGGGGTGCGTATTATATAGAGTGGCGCGAGCGCGAAGTATTTAATTGGCGTATGGGAAGAGCGCAGACCTTGTGTCTTCTGTGGTGCATTTCACTGGATTTGTTGTTAATCCTTTCCCTACCTTTATATATTATAATATATATATATTATATATAGTATATTATATTTATTTATTATTATATATATAATGGTTATATATTTACTTATTATATAATATATTATATATAATATTATATATATTAATATGATATATATTAGTATGATTATATATTATATATACTCTCATCGTCATTTCATCTCGACCACATAACCTCAGTCCCAAGTTCGGAAATTGGGAAAGTATTTGTATGTTTTCCTGACCAAGTGGTCATTATTGTATTCAGTTTAATCAAGGGTTATATTGAGGCCCGATAGCAAGCTTCTCATTTTGTTTTCTGCATTTGCATTCCATATGTATCTTTGAAATAAAAAGAATTTAAACGTACTTCTAAATATTTCTGCTTTGTTTTATGTGATTTTTTTAATTATGTTTATATTTCTTTTTCAGGAACTTCTACCCACATGCAAAAGACATATGTTGGCAGTCGATAAGCAAGTCCTGATTGATCATTTTGAAGATTTTGGGTCTGCTTTTTGGAATTCCTTTTTCTGTGTTTTGTCTTTAATATCGGATATCCAGAAGTAGCTAGATTAGTTTTGGAATTTATTGAAAGGTAATTAAGGAATATGTCATTGTCAAATCCAAAATATATTTTGAATAGGGAATGGGAGTAAATAATTATCCTATGTTTAAATCTTTTTTTCTCTGGCCTTAAATTAAGGGGATCCTTCAATCTTTGGCTGGGGCTGAGCCCCATTTTCACTCCCCCGTAAAAATGGACATAAAATTCGGAATTTTCAGCCGATTTTGACCCTATAAACACCAAACTGTAGCTTTGTTTGCTCTCTAAAACGTTTTCTGGTGTTTTTCTTTGACTGTAGTCATTCTTTCAGAATTTTCAATTTTTCAAAATCCATGTTTTTGACTATTTTCATATCAAGCTTTCCATATTGTATTTACGTAAATTTATTTTAACTTTCAATTTATGAATAGTGGTGTTCCTCACCTACAATAATTACGTAGAACATATTCGAATTCTTTAGTTTTGTGCTCAGCGTTGTCCAATTTCTAAACCCATTTTTTTTTAATTTGAAAAGTGAAAATTTGACATATTTTTTTTCTACTCATCCGATCAACATCAAAATTTTCAGGGCTTGTTATAGTCGTGTGAGATGTAATTGTTTTTTTATCGTAAATAATTTTTTTTTTTATACTACTAGAAAATTTTTTGAAAATTTCAATTAACATAGTAATTATTCAAAATCTTGATCCATAAGAAACTTTAACGTTATTTTATATTACAAAAGGAAATAATCCCCTGAAGATGCATTCTTGCCCGACTATACAAGCCCTGAAAATTTGATGTTGATCGGATGAGTAGAAAATAAATGTAAATTTTTCACTTTTCAAAATTAAAAAAAAATGGGTTTGGAAATTGGGACAACGCTGAGCACAAAAAAAATTCAGAAATGTTCTACGTAATTATTGTAGTAATAGACCCACCTATGCTATTATATTTCTAAGATTTGAAAAGTAATTTCGCAAAAAAATCTGAAGGTTGATATGAAAATAGCACAAGGATTCCATGATTGAAAAAGATTGAAAATTCCGAAAGAATGACATAGTACACAAAAAAAAACACCGGAAAGTGTCAACGTTTTAGAGGCGCAAAAACAGTTACATTTTGGTGACTTAAATTAGTGGTCAAAAATTAGCTGTCATTTTATGCAGTCGAGTTGTAATTTCCATTTTTAGGGGTCGTAAAATTCAGGCTGCTATGCCGAGCAAAATATTTGAAATCTATCCCCTTAAAAAATTCACTGGTTAACGCAAACATTCCTATATACTTTGTGAATTGTTTTTGCAATGGAAGTTTATATCTACTTACAAATCTTATTCATCATTGGAAACACAGTCTCTCTGCCGTTTTGGGCAATGTATGGGAAAAGACGTATTCTTTTATATTATTTTATTTCTTCAGTTTGCAATCATTTTCAATAATTTTTTCATCAATTCTATATTAGCAGCGAGCATTACATTTTAATATATTAACATATAAATTAGTTTATTTTTTTTCAGATGTTATTGTTTTGGCAATAGATCCTGGAGGTGGAGGAGGAATAAAAGCAGAAAATGTCAGGGCACGTCATCAACAACTTAGCAAATTTGAATGGAGCGGAGAACAATCAATGAAATGAGAAAGGTCGACGTTAGAACACATGAATGTATACATTTATTATTATTTTTATTATTACTAATTTATTTTTTGGCAAGTTCTTTCTATTTTTTTCTAATTACCGGTAGTTTCATTCAAGTAGATAATTTATTAAGTGAACTAGAATATAAAAGTTAGAAGATTTAATTATTTATTGCCCAATATGTTTCGCCGTAACTTCTCAGGCATTGAATTCACGGTTTAAGTAACTATTTATGATCACCTAAAATTAATATTAACGAAATAATAAATTTCAAAAATAGAAAATATTTAAAAAATTTAACGTCGATATTACGAAATTTCCAAAATAATTTTCAAAGAATGATATAAAATATATGGCTTTACATTATTGTTGCATAATATAAGTATATTCTAGGAATATTTAGGTGTCTTTGCAAAACATCAAAATTGAAATTTAACGACTATATATCCTTAGTGCTTGGAATGTTTTTAAAGGTGCATTCCTATGTTTCTGGATCCTGTAAATATGTAAACTTTAGGTCCTTTGACAGTATTTTTTGAACACATGAATTTTTTTCTATTATTTTTCATAGTTTTGATTATTTATTTGTACATCGGGATGCAAGAGGAGATTTAAAAATACATCGTTAACCTGACATGCTGCGTGAGTTATACAGGCAAAGTATTTGGTATAGTGATATTAAATTGCTGATACCTTTTTAATTTTTTTGAATAATAAATTTCCTACTGAAAATAAAGAATTTTTTATTTGATTTAATTATGAATGGGGAGATACTTTGTTAAAACTGCCGCCGACTTTAATCTTTAAAAACTGTTGCAATTATTGATTATTATTTATGTATTATTATTATTATTATTATTGGTATTATATTATTATTTATGTAATTTATTATTAGTTTTATATTAGAAGCGTGGTCGAACTGTACCAACCTCTCAGGGTTGACAGTAGGTTTCAAAAAAGAAAGTATGTTTGAAATATGTAAGGAGGAAAAAAAGCATTACTGAAAGGTGCATACGTAGGTGGAAAAAAGAGAGTAAATGAACAGTTTGGAAGGAGGATGAAATGGGAACTTACAAGGAAAGAAGCGCGAAAGGTGAAGAATGAGAATAAGGGGCAATCTGCTTAGAAAATGAATAGGATGGTGCTTTCCGTAACTGATGAAATAGATGTGAGGGAGTGTGGAAAGTAATACTTAAAAATCTGTAAAATATTAACAGTAATGAAGAGGTAATAGGGAATGGTGTGTGGGTTTGATGGTGCAAGAAGGAATAGGTATTTTGGGGAATGAGGTCATTAGCAAGGAGAGGTAATGGGTAGAGTGAGGAAAGTTAACGAATGGTAAATCTGCAGGTATATGAAATTACTGGTGAAAATGATCAAGATCGGAGGCAAGATGGTGATTGATTAGATTGGAAGTTGTGTAATAAAGTGTTTATGGAGGGTATAGCTCGAGGGATTTTAAAAGGGCAAGATCCTAAAACCCTATATAAGGGGAACTGGTAGGAATTATAGGGGAAATTTAGTTTATAGATGTGTTGTAGGGAAGATTATTCTGGTATTTTAGTCGAAATAGTGAGTCGGGCGACTGAAGGACTGGTGTGGTGAAGAACAAGGTGCGTTTAGAGTGGTAGAGGATGTGTGTGGATCCAGTCTTTTACATTGAAACAAATGACTGAAAAATGAGGGAGAAAAAGAATAAATTGTATTTAGGTTTTAAGGATTTGCACAGGCGTATGATAGGATAATAGGGAGTCTCTATGGCAAGTGTTAGTAATATAATGGGTTGGTGGTAAGCTTCTGAATGGGAATCAAAAGTATGTACTTAACCCGATAGTGAACGTCGTGTTATTAATATCATTTTGATATTAGTGATTGGTTTTAAATATTATATATAGCGAATGAGGCAGGGATGTGTTATGTCCCCTAGGTTTTTCAATTTGTATATAGATGGGTTATGAAAGCATATTAGAAACAGGAAATGGTGTGTCGAATGATTTGAGAATGGAGGTGATGTTGGAGTGTGTCCTACCTATTATTTGCGGATATTTGGTTTTGTGTAGATGAATCTTGAAAGAGATGTTTTGAGTAGGTTATTGGTAGATG
>JABUQX010072790.1:0-7500 GCA_015478945.1 Trachelipus rathkii
TGAGTATATATATATATATATATATATATATAGGCGCGGGCGCATAAGGTTGTTGGCGGTTATTGCTAAGATATATAGTTAGTTATGTATATATATATATATATATATATATATATTATATAGCATATATATATATATATACGTATAAGGGTTATATATATATATATATATATATGTTATGCTATATGCTAAGGCGAGTATATTATATACATATAAGTTATACATAGTTAGGGAAAGATGCATACTCAATAACAGCAAAAAAATTTCATAACTTACATCTCGTTAATATGCCAGGCGGAAAGGGACGCCATGAATGTAGCGGAAGCAGCCATCCAATTTCCAGCTGAATGTAAAAAAAAAAAAAAAAAAATCAAAACCAATATTTAATTTGCTTACTAAAGCAATTTGGCAGAGCACGCAAATGATGGCAGTGAGTCAACAATCAAACCATGTGGACCACCCTCCTGAGGGGACCCCGAACCCTGCTCTTATTATGTCGTGTCTCCTGCCCCACAAAGTGGAAAACGTCCCCCAGTTCCCTGTCGGCTCGAGCCCCTTAAATGCCGTACCTTTATACACACAATATATATATATATATATATATAAGTTGGTTATACATATATATATTATATATATATATATATAGATATATATAAAGTATATATAAGTATATATATGTATATATATGTGTTATATATATATATATATATATATATATTATTACATATATATATATATATATTTTATGTCCCCTGCTAAAAAAAATAATAATATTTATTTTTATTATTCTATTATTTTATTTTATTTTTTAGCAGCTTTTTCTCCCAAATTAAATTTTTTAAGATTCCAAATGTGCTCCCTCGCTGTAGCCACGTAGTTTTTGAGATTTTTTTTTTTTTTTTTTTTTTTTACATCGCACCAAAATTCAATCGAGGATTCCAACAATGTGTTCCTTTTCCCTGTAGCTATTGTAGTTTTTGAGATATCTGATTTAAAAATTATATTTTGCTGCTGTGTTAATGAAATATATGGCGCTTTCATATATGTAGGGAAAAAGCAGAATGGTATATATATTATATATATATATATATATATATATAAGTATATATATATATATATATATAGTTATATATATATATGTATATATATATATTAAGATTTTATTAAGAGTATATATATATATATATGTGTTATATATATATATATATATATATAATATATATGTTATAATATTCAGGAATATTTAAATTACTGTGGGGTAAAATAATTTGCCTGTTTCTCCTGTGTCGCCATATATATATATATATGTTATATGTACACATAGATATTATATATATATATATATATATATATATATATGTATATATATACAGGGGAGTATATATATATGTATATATATATATATATATATATATATATAGATTAATGTGTCACAGCTGATTAATAAAAATTTCACTTTCATGTAATTAAGTACTTTTATGTTATGTCGCTTAAAAAATTGAAAACTTGATTTTTATTTTCCTCTTTACTACAAAGAGTTATTTTATGTCAACTGAGACTTTATAATACAAAATGAAGGCTTAAATCTAACTTTAATCGCTGAATTAATAGATAACAGATGGCATGGGAGGGGTGGAGTGTCTGATTGATAAGCGTTTGATCTATTGATTTATTGATTAATTGATATTTTTAATAATATTTAGTGAAAACATAAACAGTTTTTTATAATGTTATGTAATGTTCATGCAATAAACACATTTTCCGTTAAGTTTATACAAGTTGAAGGTTTAAATATGACTTTAATCACTTGATCAATAGATCACAGATGACATGGAAGAGGTGGGATGTGAAGTCGATTAGCTTTTGATCTATTGATTAATTGAATAATTGACATTTTTTTATAAAATATAGTCAAAATTTAGTAAACTTTAAACAAAATAAAATTTAATAGTTTAAGTTTACAAAAGAAAATGAGAAAATATAAACGTTTCAGGTTAAATTATTAAAAGCGTAGAAAAAGGAATAACATCACAATTCGTTTACTCGCAAATATTGCGCCTGCGGGCACACGCGTCGTTTTTGAACAGGGTCATCTCTGTCGAAGCCTTCTCTGATGCTGCCTTCTTCCTTTATTATGCAATCTCTGCTTTTTTCTACTTTTTTTCAACTGCAAGCCTCCCCGGGGGTTCTCAGACACCCCCATAGGATCTTTAAATCCTCAAAATCAAGTTCTACGGGTTCGTAAATATAAGGGAAATATTACTAACCACTATGAACTTATTATAATATGCTATTTCAAATATTCGACTCAGCTCAGGCTCCGGCGCCATTTCAATCTTTATTCTGGTAATACTCGCACGCCAGACTATAATTATTACGGGTAAAGTTATCCTTTCGCAGAAGAAAACGAATTAATACTTTCGGGAATGAGGCTAGCCCTATTCGCATAAGAGCAAAAGTCCGAAAACCAAAAAATTTGCCCTTTGACCAAAAAGTTCGGAACCCAAAAAAGCTACCCCTTTGCTCCTTCAAAAAGGTCTGACCATCAAAGCTTAGCTAAATAATGTCTAGCAGCAAAAACAATTTTTTCAGGGACTGACTCCCCTATGTGGGGAAGGTGCAGGGATATGTAACCTCGGTCCGATGAGTTGACGCCATCATCAATAAGCATAAAGTGAAGTTTGAAATGGATACGATCACCGTGAACTCAGAAAATAAAACTGAACACTAACTCCCAGATCGCCCATTTATTTCAATGATAGTATATGTATATATATATATATATATATATATATATATATATATATGGAAAGATATATATATATATATATATGTGAGAAGAGTAATATATTCATATATCTAAATATATATATATATATATATATATATATATATATATATATATCCAGACAGCGATATGCAACCTCGTCTATGTAAGGTAGGTTTCATTTAAGAAGTTAGTACCAAATTTGAAGGGAGATAAGAAGTCTCGCGTTTTTACGGGAATGTAAGTTTTAAGTATTGAAAAACTTTAAGAGGGGGTTGCTGACCCCTACGGCGGTTTGTATACTTTAAGTTCGTCTATGACGAGGTTACCATCAAAAGAAGGAGTACCCAAGTTTCGTGGGGATACGAAGTCCTCTAAAACCCCCTGGTGAGGGATAAATTTATTTTTTTAACATGCGAACCAACGGTGCAACTAACTAATTATATATATATATGTTATATATATATATATATATGGTGTATATATTATATATTATATATATAGATATATATATATATATATATATATATATATATATATATTTATATGTGTATATATGTATATGTATATGTATATGTTATTAAGTTATATATATATATGGTGGGTAATATATATATATATATATATATATATATATATATATATATATATATATATATATATTTATATATATAATAAATTTTTAATAAATACATATTTATCTGAATAAAGCGTATACAAAGGGCAATTGCGGATAGAAATTGCAATCGAACGTGCATGTTAAAATCAATAAGCTTTCATTTTCTTTTGCTACCCAACCCCAATCCAGGCAATTAAGTCCAGTTTAATTTTAAATGGCCTTGAAAAGGTTGATTTTCAGAAAAAATTTCAGCATATTATGAAAATACAAAGAGTACTGCAAACTGGAGGTTTTAAAACACTTTACAATTTCTAATCCATATAAGTAATGCAAACTTAGATTACATTCATTATGTCAAAAGCTTGTAAACAACAAAAAAAAGTATATATTAATATAATGTTATGTAATTAAACATTTTAAAAAGATTATAAAATATCAAATTTTTAAAATGTTATCATTAAAAAAAACAATTTATTGCTTTAATGTTGCTTTGACTAAATAATGCAAGATTAAAATTTAATATTTGAATGCAGATTTAAAAGATTTAATTTTTATGAAATGTTATTTTTCCTTCTTCCTATAATACACACACACAAATAATACATAATAATAATAATAATAATAATAATAATAAAAATACATAATAATAATAATAATAATAATAATAATAATAATAATAATAATAATAATAATAATAATAATAATAATAATAATAATAATAATAATAATAATAATAATAATAATAATAATAATAATAATAATAATTTTCTATGCTACCACTACCACTGTTAGTAGATGCAACACACACACACACACACATATAATAATAATGAATTTTATGAAAAAGGAAAAATCTAAATTCATTAACTTGTTTGATAATGATTTAATTGTAAAATAATGAGAAAAAAAATCTGTTTTTACCTTGGAAATTATTTTCAATGTAATGAGTATGTCAGTGAATATATATATATAGTGGTATATATATATATATATAAGTTATATATATATATATAGTTATGTATATATATATATATATATAGTATATAGTGAGTATATATATATATAGTATATATATATATATATATATATATAAAAATATAGAAAGGGTGTAAAAATTAGTAAAGAGGACCAATCACCGTCTTGAAAACTAATGACAGAAGGAAACCATTCAAATACTTTTACTATCGTACATTTCTGAAAGAGGTTGGTTGATATAACGAAAGCCAGGAGGTCATATAAGTGGTAAACCAAAATCTTTTTCAATCCTAATTGTGAATACCTTTAACTGCTAATAAAATAACAAATAAATTCAGGTGTATGCTTGAAAACCATAGGAGCGGTCATTTAAATATATATATGGTGAAAGCATAAGGTATGTTATATAAGGTATATATATATATATATATATATATATATATATATATGTATATATATATATATATATATGCAGTAAGGGCGGTGTATATGTATATATATATGTTATACCGTAGCTAACGGTGATGACAGAGTCGCATGGCAAGGGCCCTGGTTCGATCCCTAGTCCAAACCTTTGAGGCAGGTAAACTGGCCCAGAGAAATCAGAATAGGGTCATCCAGAGGTAACCATTATATATATATATATATATATATACATATATATTATTATATATTATATATGTATATATATATATATATATGGTTATTATTATAGTTATATATTACATATATATGTATATATATGTATATATATATATATATATAAAAAGATATATATATATATATATATATATATATATATATATATATTATATATATATATATATATATTATATATATATATATATATATATATATATATATATATATATATATATATTATTAAGGCTATATGTATATAGAGAGAGAGAGAGAGAGAGAGAGAGAGAGAGAGAGAGAGACCAACTGACAGACAGGGAAGTTTGCCGTTAAAAAAAAAGTAAGTATCTTCAAAACTTAAAAACAAAATCGCCAAATGTTACTCGCCGTAATTTAAAACAAAAGAGTATCGTTGAGATATAAAGATAGACTGATTCTTAACTTCAACCTTCAGTTATTCGTGATGTATACTGCTTAAGAAATTACAAAATTGCAAATATTCTGATACGGCGAATTTCCAAAGTCAACTTGTCGACATTTGAATCCTTCTAAAAATTTATTCAGCCATTATTAAATTACATGTGAATCTTTAAATTTTAGTTTATGCAGTTAATTAGTAAGTATATATATATATATATATGTTATATATATATATATATATATATATATATATATATATATATATATATATATATATATATATATATATATATATATATATATATATATATATATATATGAAAGACCGTTGCCACTGGGGTGTTCAAGGGATCTGAACACCACCACCCTTAAAGTATTTAAAGTATCAAAATTTTTTGATGATTTGAGTTTCTTATTTCCTAATTTTAATTTATAAGATTAATAAAAATAATGATCAAAGCAAAGAAAGTGTTAATAGATATGGGGAAAAAATAGTTGTAATAAACAGTGACTTTCTGATTGGACAACTACGATGATCGCGTAGTAGAAATGAAGAAAGTTAAGTGGTGTTCAAACTATCGAAATATAAAATGTAATTGCGTGTATATTTGCTACTCATATTCATATTGAGCACATTAGAAATTATTGACACAGCGAAAACAACTGGGTATTATTTTTGGTGGTCACCAAAGTGGACAATTACCGTATTTTAATAGGAAACCTTTTTTTAAAGACTAGATTGACAGAACTAACACGAATTTGCAAAACACGGTGAGTGGAAAGATACGATGGACTGTTACGATTTAGAAAAGTTTTTAAAGCTATTGTTAAAGCTTTAGAGGAGCTTGAGATGGATCAAGATATTGAACCATCTTCAAAATCCTCAAATCTTTTGAAATCTATAATCAAGAGAGAATTGGTTATCAGTTTAATTATGATTACAATCCACTCTTAAATTAAGTACTATATTGGTGACTCCATCATTAGTGACAGCAATTGCTCTTATTCTTATTGAAAATGTGATGATTGCTTTGAAAGATATTAGCGTAAACATCGATGAAAAATTTTCAAGCAATTTGGTATTTGTAACAGAACTGCTTTCTGTTATTTAATTAATGAAGAAATAAAAATGTTTTGTGTAAGAATCAATGTTAAATGAAGAGAAACAAAGAAATTGCACTCCGTTTTCTTGATGAATTTTCAAACCAGTTAGTGAGCAAATTCTCGAGTCATACCCAGCAAAAAAATTCCTATATCATCCCATCCATTCCTATCTTAATTAAGATAGGAATGGATGGGATCCTATAGGAATTTTTTGCTGGGTAGAGCCATATTTACCAATTTTGGAAAAGTAATTCAATCAATATCTATTAAAAAAATTCCAAATTTTTGAAATAAATTTGATCAATACCGTCACAATTGGATCGATACGGATTCTAGCATCTGTCTTACTCACCACGTGCACTCCAGAAAGATATTTCTCTATACTTTGAAAGGTTTTAAAATAAACTTTTTAATTATAGAGGGGTGGAAAGTCTAACAACAGAACTGGATTTAATGAGTGTTCATCATAGCTACACGATGTAAAAAGAAGAAAATTTAGATCATTTTGCTGCTAAGAGGGCAAGAATATATATATATATATATATATATATATATATATTATATATATATATATATATATATATATTATATATATATATATATATATATATATATATATATATATATATCATCTTTTTTGTACTCTAAAGTGGTAGAGGAATTGTGGATCAAATTTTTACATTGAAACAAATAAATGAGAAAATGAGAGAGAAGAAGAATTAATTGTATTTAGGTTTTATGGATTTGCAACAGACATATTGATAGGATTAATAGGGAAATTCTGTGGCAGGTGTTAGTGTTATATGGTGTTGGTGGTAGACATCTGAATGGAATCAAAAGTATGTTTGACGATAGCGAAACCTATGTAAAAATAAATGTAGTTGAAAGTGATTGGTTTAAAATTAAGAGCGGAGTGAGGCAGAAATGTGTTATGCCTTCTTGGTTATTTAATTTATATATGGATGGGGTTATGAAA
>JABUQX010072791.1:0-2500 GCA_015478945.1 Trachelipus rathkii
ACTGGAGGAAGTCCTATATCCTTTTGTGTGGGTTCCCTTATCTTGGGTTTTGCTCCTTTTTTCTCTTCTGTTTTCTGTCCGTCAGTAGTCTTTACTTCTGTTACTCATGTTTTCTTCTTTATAACATCTTCTGTATTGCTTCTTTATTTGTATCATCCATGTCCTTATCCTTGTTCTCTGTTGAACATTATTTTCTAAAGTCTGTATTATTCCCTTCAGCTCCTCCTGAAGCTCCATTAGGGTCAACTTGGTCCGTCTATAGCCTTTTGAACCATGTAGCAGAAGAATGATAAACATGTTGATAATATGAAGACATGTAAAACTATTGGTTCAAAACATAGCCATGATTAAACCTTAATTAATCAAGTAATCAAATTAAACAATAAATATCATCACTATAGTTTTTCCAAAAAAAACTAAGTTTTTCAAACTGTTTTTAAAATTTACAAGAAGAAAAAGAAACAAAAAATTTTTCAAAGTTTTTAAAAATATTCAAACTGTCTTTTCAAATATTTTTCAAAAAATTACAATGTACAAAGAAAATATTTATTCACTATTAAATTTAAAAACTGGTTATAGTTATTCACTATTTAAAGTTAATTTAAAAATTTGATCACTTATTTGAATACTGTAAGTAAAATAATTTTCTTTTTAAATTATTTAAAATTTCAAAAGTTCAAAAATAAAAAAATTTTCTTTCAAAAATTATTTAAAAAAAATCAAAGTTCAAAGTTCACAAATAAAAATAATTTCTTTCAAAAATTAATTTAAAAAAATATTAAAGTTCTCGGATAATAGGCTCAAAAGTTTTCGGATGATGATTATTAATTAAGAAACAAAGAAGATAGCTGTTTCTTTAATGTTATAGGTCAACTTATTTGTCAATGGTGAACTATTGTTCTTCAAACTTTCTTCAAAGTTCTTCAAAGTTGTTCTATGTTCTTATATTAAATATTTTCTAAGTTTGAATCAATCAATTTATTACCAACCAAATTTTTTCCTGTTATAATTGTGGTTTTTTAATCTACTGTTGCAGCTTAGATAATTTTAAAAAATTAACAGGTCAGTAAAAGTAAATTTTCATTTTCTGTAGCTAAATATAACAATTTCTGTTTATTTTTTAGGTCAAAGAAAACAATTTCTAATGTTTTTAGGTCAAAAATATAATAATTTTCTGTTTTTTGGTCAATTTGGGCAATTTCTGGGCCGGTGACCTTTGGTGACCTTTCGTGACCTTTGGTGACCTTTGGTGACCTTTTGACCTTTGGTGACCTTTGGTGACCTTTGGTGACCTTTGGTGACCTTTGGTGACCTTTGGTCAAAGTGACCTTGTCTGGGTGGCCTGGGTCTTGTCCAAAAGGTTTTACCTCACTTTGGTAATTAATTAACTTTTCGCTAAGTTACGGATTTCTGATAATTGAAAAAAAAACTTATTTTTTAATTCACTCAAAAAAAGAAAAAAAACACTTGGCTTCCTGAGCCTTCACTAAAAAAACCGGGTTTTTAAAAAAAAACGGGTTAAAAAAACAAAATCGAAAATTTTTACCACCTGTAAATATTCGCGGGACTACGACAAATATATAATAATAATAATGAAAAGGTAATTAATAAATTTATTAATTAATAAAAAAATTCGATATATATATATTATATATATATATATATATATATATATATATTATATTATATATATATATATAATATATATATATATATATATATATATATATAGATATAATTATAATATATTATATATATATATATATATATATAAATATATATATATATATATATATATATATATATATATATATATATATATATAAAACGATGTGTGTGTGTGTTGTTGTGTATGCATATGAGACGGCGCGAGGAAGGAAAGAAGTGGGGGAAAGAACTGAAGGAAGAAATGAGGGGATTAAATGGGCCAAGATCTCAATCCCTCACTCTGGAGGCGATATCCCTTTCCCCTGAATTCGATTCTCCCACTCAATGACAATCTCCCTTCCCTCCGACAATACTCCAATTCAGTGCCGCTTCTTTATAACTCCCTTCCCTCAACTCCTTACTCTTACCCCTTTACTATTCGATTCATATATTATTGAATGAATATAACCAATTCACGAACACACCTATTTTGACATAACAACCTTCTTGCTTGTCGTATTGTATCCTGTTGCTGTTTTTGCTCTTTAGTAATCTTCTACTAGCTCTAATTACTTTACTAATTATGATAAACGAAAATTTTTTTCACTAAACTGATTTACTAACTCTGTACTTTCATTTAGTAAAATAAAAAAAAATTAATTAATCTAATCTTAATTACTTAATTTACAGGTGTCAATTGCATAATTTTTCTATATATATCTTAAAAAAAACTTCCCTCAGGAACCATATACAAGAAAAAAAATGCAATTAAACAATTTTTTGTATTATTTTTCTAGTAATTTTGCTTTTTTAAAAAAAAAAACAAAAAAAAAACATACAAAATGAAGACAAT
>JABUQX010072791.1:7500-27500 GCA_015478945.1 Trachelipus rathkii
TTAAAATCAGCACTGTAGGGGCTGCCTTTCTCGAGTTACATGATGTCAGCTTTATAGGTCACAAGACACTGATTATATATATATATTAGATATATATATATATATAAATATATATATATATATATATATATATATATATATATATATATATATATATATATATATTTATATATATATATATATCTCTTGATATATATAGTGAGTTATATTATTATATATATATATATATATATATATATATATAAAGAACATATTTTTAAAATAATTTTGCTTCAGTACGTTAATTATAAATCTCTAGCAACATTTTAGTACGTTTTATGTTCAAGTACTTTTTATTGCCTGCTTATCTAAGAAATTGCCTATATATATATATATATATATATATATATATATATATATATATATATATATATATATATATATATATATATATATATATATATATATATATATATATATATATATATATATATATATATATATATATATATTATATATATTTGTGTGTGTATATAAAAAATTATATATATCTATATATATTATGACGTGTATAATATATTAATATATAATATATATATATATATTTAGATATATATATATCATATAATATATATATATATATATAATGTATAATATTTTTTTATTTTTATTATTTTAGTATATGTATGTTTGTGTGTGTTTGTGTGCTTTGTTAAAATGTTTTTAAAAAAAATACCAGACGATAAATTTATAAATTACGAACTTTATTTAAGATTTATGAGGAAAAATTGCTTAAATAATAACACGTAATAATTTGTGGACAGATATATTAATAAATAAGCGTATAAACGGAAGGTTCTGCTTTTTAAACTATTTACTTGACGTTTCTTTCATCACGTGACCGTTCACTCGATCCGGGAGAGGGAAAATTAAAAACTAAAATTTTAGAATAGAAATATCGCAAAAATAAGCTTAAAAAGTTTGATAAATTCGGATTTAAAGATGCGAATTAAATAATATAATTTTTTTCGTGTGAAACTGCTTGAAATTTTTTTATTAAGAATGTATAATAACGATAAAATGCTACAACCTGGAACCATATGCTGTAACGCACTTATTTGTATGCTTTATTACGATTTTGTAGCGATAGCAAAGAGCAGTACTGCCAATTTAAATTCTCTCATTAAAATGATTTTTTTTTTTAAAGTTAATTTAATAACAATAGTATGCAAGAAACGAACCTACTTTTTTACTTATATTAATTTTTAGGTACTTTGTCCATATTTCTGTCAAATTTGTTTTTTTTTAATTAAACTTCGTGTGTCTCAAACGTTTAAAGGTTGGCATCTATCAGGAGTCAAATAAAGCCCCGCCCCCCAAAAAAATTCTGCCAATTTAAATTGTTTCTATTAAAATATTTTTTTTTTTTAAAGTTAATTCAGGACCAATAATATGAAGGAAAAAGCTAACTTTTTTTATTTTATTAGTTTATAAGTGTTTTAGTTCATATTTCTGTCAAATCTGGGTTTTTTTAATTAAACTCTGTGCCTTTAAAACTTTCAAGGGTTGGCATCTCTACAAGAATCATATAAAGCCCCGCCCCAAAAGTACTGCCAATTTAAATTGTCTGTTATTAAAACTATTTTTTTTTTAAATTAACGTAAAACCAATAACATGCAAGAAACGACCTAACTTGCTTTTTATTATTAATTTTTAAGCCTTTTAATGCATATTTCTTTCAAATCTGTTTTTTTTTTTTAATTAAACTCTGTGCCTTTCAAACTCTTAAGGATTGGCATCACTGTAAAGAGTAAAATAAAACTCCTCCCCAAGAGAAATCGCTGTTTAAGATTTACATTCACATAGATGCACGACGAAATGCTTGAAGTAGGGATGCCGATATATAAAAAAATTATCGATATTTTAAAAAAATATCATATTGCCCTCGATATTATCGGTCAAAAAATATCGATATATTGGTTTAAAAAATTTCGCTTATATATAGATATATATATATATATATATATATATATATAGATTATATTTTATATATATTATAAATAATAATTATATATATTATATATTAAATATATATATATATATATATATATATATATATATATATATATATATATAATATAACAAATTACTTACGGCTAACGAACGGTAATGTCGGATCAAACAAAAATTTTTCACAGTAGACTTATGAGCATAAATAGATGTTCTAGGGTGAAATGAGAAGGAAATTTTTTTTTTTAGGGGTGACCTGAATTGACCTAACCGACCTCACCCCTAGGAAAAAAATTTCATTTCACCCCTTGAACATCTGTTTATGTATCATAGAGTCTATCGTGTGAAAAAAAAATTTTGTCGTTGTCCGTCCGTGTAAGCTTTAAGTAGCTTTGTCTTAGGGCAAAGGTACTTATACGCTACACGGAATGGAGGTCGGATTCAAAAAAAAAATTCATAGTAGCCTCTATGATACATAAATAGATGTTCGTATGGCCGGGTGAATATGAATTTTTACTTTTTTCTGTTCTATTGGTCAAATGAGGTTAGGTTAGGTCAGTCAGGTGACCCTGAGTAAAAAAATTATTTCACCCATAGAAACGTCTATAATAATGATTACTAGCTTATAACACTACTCATGGACACATCTGATAAAAAATTACAAAATATTAAAAACATTATATTTAGTTTTATTTATTTTTATTACGTATATAAAAAAGTTTAGTTGCCCATATAAATCATTTTCGTAAAAGATGAAGAACATAATATTTGGGGAATGTAATGCGGATGTCTATAAAATTTGGGGAAGGGCAGATTTAAGGGTGAAAGCCACTTGGCTTCGCCCATTCCCCAAATTTATGACCGTATCCCTCACGCAGTTAGAAAGTAGTTCGGCAGATGATACGCAAAAAAATTTAATTACTTTTAAAAGTTTTTAGCTTCACCTCTAAAAATGTTTATTTTTATTTGTACTTTTGTTTGATATACAATACATTTACTAATTTACCCTATTAGCGTGTAGCCGTTAAGTAACTTTAACCATGGACAAAGTTATTCACCTCTAAAAATGTTTATTTTTATTTGTACTTTCGTTTGATATACACTACATTTACTAATTTACCCTATTAGCGTGTAGCCGTTAAGTAACTATAACCTATTTGGCAAAGTTAATATATATATATATATATATATATATATATATAAATATATATATATATAATATATATATATATATATATATATATATATATAATATATATATATATATATATATATATATATATATATATATAAATACAAAAACAACCTCTCTAATTCTAGCAAATTGCAAAAATGTGGCGCCCACAGGGCCGCCATCTCGTCTCCATTTTTTGTTCAACTTTTTACGCAGATCTACCCACCCCAACCCACCCAATCCACCAATCCACCAAACTTATTACTTACGCAAGACGAAACATCCAGTCTTATTTCCCAACACCCAGACGAAACATATAGCCACACAACATACCCAGGAATACTACATCTATTAGAAAATTGGGTTAACCTCAAACAGGAATGAGCAGCATCCCCCCATAAATCCCCATTTACTCGTTTTAACTTCTGACCGTCACCAATCCTTCCCTCCATCCTATAATCACCCTGACAACAACTCCTCCACTTAACAAAAACCCCAAAATATGTAGACTACCTATGACACTCACATGGACGTTCTCCCCCCCATCGACCAAATCACTTCCTCAACCCGACGTAAAAAATAAACACCCTCCGAACCCTTTCTCATCATAACTTCAGCGACAGAAAAAACACACTCATCACTACTTATAAACAACTTCTTAGAACAAATCTAAACTATGCCTCACCAGCATGGTTTCCAGCACTCTCAAAATCGAACACAAATAAATTACAAATCTTCCAAAACACAGCCTAGAATTATCACAGGTTGCACAAAAAACTACCCCATCCAACATTTACACGACGAAACTTCCATCCTCCCATCTCCACACACCTGTAGATGGTGGGGACTCAATTCTATCAGAAACCCGTATCCATCCCACCTTGTCAACCAAATTCTCTCCAACCCCCCCCCCGCCCCGACAAAGACTAAATCCCCCCTTCTTCACAGCTCAATTCTATAAACATTTACAAACATTATTATCCCCCGTTCCCCCTCCAAAGGTCATGGATACACATATCCATACACACTAACCAAACACATACCATCAAAAACCGCCCAAATAACAATTTACTAAACACCCCTTCCCAAAAACCTTCCCCTAGAGGAAGAAAAGCGCTGTCCAGAAGGAGCAATCGACCTGCCCGGAGCAGACAAGGTCACCACCCCAAAACGGGATGCCAATATAAGATATAGATTCAAACTAGATAATGTCACCTCCCCCACTTGCACCAGATGTTATAATTCCCATGACACAATAGAGCACCTCCTTCTGGGGTGCTCTGCTCTCGACGCCCCCCCCGCGCCGATTTCACTATATTCTCTTCTCGACCTGTGGAACCGCCCAGTGGCGGCAGCCGGCTTCCTGGAGGCAGTGTGGCCCTCCAATTAAGGTGGGCCAGAACGGGGCAGCAAGTAAGTAAGTAATTTATTATATATAATATATAATATATATATATATATATATATATAATATATATATTATATATATATATATATATAATATTATATATATAATATATATATATATAACTTTGAAAGTAAACACTAATCATGGCCCTGAATTAGCAGTGAAGGTGATTTTACATAGGGGAATAAAAGCTTCGGATAAAGTGGAAAATCTTCACATATAAATTTAACATTTCTAATTTCAGATTAAATTAAAATTTAATAAAAATATTTAACCTTAATATCAAAACTAGTATTGTCCTGTACAATATTAAGAGCCTTCATTACTTATATTATATATATATAATATATATATATATATATATATATATATATATATATATATATATATATATATATATATATGAAAATACCAGGGAGATTGTATATATATATAATATATATATATATATATATATAGAGTCGATCCAGTTACTATGTGATGGGAATTTTAATTTGATGAGGAAAAGCAACACCAGAGCCCTCCACATAGAAATCTTTATTCAAAATTCACAACGTTTCGGAAATTAACCTATTTCCATCTTCAGGTGAAAACTAAAATACATAATATATAATAAATATTAACAAATATTAAGTTATAAAATTCTATCTGGAACAATATATTGAGAGACAAAAAAACCAATATTATTAGAGATACAAAAATAAATTTACATTTAACGTTACAAATAATTATCACAAAAACATCTTACATATTTACAAAAATGAATTAAGATTAGAAACAGGACGTCGCTCCGTAAACAAAAATAACCATGAAATTGAAATCAAATTATAAGTACAAATTTAACTTAAGTCTATTTTTAACAGGGTAACTAAATCAAAGGTAATTTTCAGAGTTAAAAACATCATCAAAATACTCTGGTAAACAAAACAAAAAACTCACCATTTAGAGTTACAAATTTAAGATCTATTGAACGTATATGCGAGAAGGGCGCTACTCCATGTCAGGGTTAACACAACTGTAGTTTAAAAGGACCGGAATCGCTATTGCGGGAAGGTTTGGTGTTGTGATATTGAGTCTCTGTACACAAATATACCTATAAATGATGCAATAGAATTTCTCCTAGACGATATATTTCAGTTAAATCATAGTTTTAACGGCTTCAATAGATCTGAATTTAAAACTCTACTTACATTAGCCACCCAGGACACCTATTTCTTTTTTAATAATATACTGTACCAACAAACAGATTCTCTAGCCATGGGTTCCCCCCTTAGCGCCACCCTAGCCAACTCTTATCTGAGCCATTTTGAAAAGATCTGGTTATCAAATTGTCCCCCCTCCTTCAAACCAGCCCATTACAAGAGGTTTATGGACGACACTTTCCTACTTTTTTCTGATAAAGATAAGGTTTTACCTTTTTTTGATTACTTAAATGCTCAATTAACTAATATAAATTTTACAAAAGAAGATGAAGTGGATAACACCCTACCATTTCTGGACATGCTTATTAGGAAATCAGACTCAAATTTCACCGTAAGTGTTTACCGAAAAAAAGACTTTTTCAGGTTTAGGACTAATTTTTTTTAGTCACATCCCTCTTGTTTTTAAATGTAACAGCATTAAAACTTTGTTATATAGAGCTTATCATCTTAGTTCCACCTTCCAACTTATGCATAAAGAATTCAATTTTCTTTTAAATTTTTTTAAATGTAATTATTATCCCTCTTCACTAGTTCACAAATATATAAGTAATTTTTTGAATTCTTGTTACGCGTCCAGACCTTTGATTTATTCCGCACCAAAATGTGATTTATATATAAAGTTACCCTACTATGAACATATATTTACAAAACTACGTAAGGAATTAACCTTTCTTTTACGAAACCATTTTCCCCAATTGAATGTCAACTTAATTTTCACTGCTTCACACAAGATATCTTCATTTTGCAATCATAAAGACCGTATCCCTATAGCTCTTCAGTCCTCAATTATATATAAATTTACTTGTGACAGCTGTAATGCTGTCTATATTGGCAGTACGTCTCGCCAGTTCTACGTGAGGATAAATGAACATAGGGGTATCTCCACCCGTACCAAGTCATTATTGAATTCACCATCCCACTCCGCCATTAGAGACCACTCCCACACAGCAGACCACACCTTTAACTATAATAATTTTAATATATTAGCACAAACTAAATCACAAACCAACCTAAATATTTTAGAAACATTATACATTCACAACACCAAACCTTCCCTCAATAGCGATTCCGGTCCTTTTAAACTACAGTTGTGTTAACCCTGACATGGAGTAGCGCCCTTCTCGCATATACGTTCAATAGATCTTAAATTTGTAACTCTAAATGGTGAGTTTTTTGTTTTGTTTACCAGAGTATTTTGATGATGTTTTTAACTCTGAAAATTATTTTTGATTTAGTTACCCTGTTAAA
Source organism: Trachelipus rathkii (assembly GCA_015478945.1). Taxonomy (NCBI): domain Eukaryota; kingdom Metazoa; phylum Arthropoda; class Malacostraca; order Isopoda; family Trachelipodidae; genus Trachelipus; species Trachelipus rathkii. The sequence continues at coordinate 14,522 of JABUQX010072791.1, forward strand.
AATAGACTTAAGTTAAATTTGTGCTTATAATTTGATTTCAATTTCATGGTTATTTTTGTTTACGGAGCGACGTCCTGTTTCTAATCTTAATTCATTTTTGTAAATATGTAAGATGTTTTTGTGATAATTATTTGTTTAACGTTAAATGTAAATTTATTTTTGTATCTCTAATGATATTGTTCTATATAGAATTTATAACTTTAATATTTGTTAATATTTATTATATATTATGTATTTTAGTTTTCACCTGAAGATGGAAATAGGTTAATTTCCGAAACGTTGTGAATTTTGAATAAAGATTTCTATGTGGAGGGCTCTGGTGTTGCTTTTCCTCATCAAAATTAATTATATATATATATATAACTATAATATATACTATATATATATAATATATATATATTATAGTATATATATATAGTATATATATATATATATTATATAGATATAATATATAATATAATTGAAAAGTTAAAATTACGCCAAATAGATTATTTCCATGAAAATTGTTCTTCTCTTGTATAATTATCTGACCTCCTTCCTTATTACTCCTGAGTCAGACAAAATCCATCATCCAAACGCGCCTGAAAAATACACACATTTTGCTTAAATGGTTATTTTTATGAAAAAAGAAAACTGCCTCAAATATCTAGAAGATAAAAAAAAAATATGCGTTGATTCGATTCGGAGGATAAAATTACGATATATCGATATATCGACTGAAAAAAATATCTTCGATATTTTTTCGATACTATCGAAAAAAAATATCAATATCGATATATATCGATGCATGACGAAATGCTTGAAGCCTCTCTATGTGCGGTCCTATGGAACTTTGCTATTTATTTTTCTTGACTCGACACTACATTATAGCATCGATGCTCCACTATGTTTTTACCCTAAAGCTGGTCACACCTGGACTTTACCGTGGGAAAGGGGCTATTTCAAACATCTCTAGGGACTGGGGACCCCCTCAGATATTTAGTTTTTCTTTCCCACAAGGGTTACATGTTGTATATTTAGATTATGTGAAGTTGAAGTGAATATTCTGTGTGAAATTATCGTGTACATGTAACAAAATAATTATTAAGATAATGATAGTAATGATAACGATAGTGATATTAATAATAGTAATGGTGAAATAATAATAATATAATAATAATAATATAATAATAATAATAATAATAATAATATAATAATAATAATAATAATAACAATAATAGAAAATATATATTGCAATAATAATGATATAAGAAATATAATAATAATAATTAACAATAATAATAATAAAATCATAGTATAATAATATAATAATAATTAATAAATAATAATTAATAATAATAATAATAATAATAATAATAATAATATAATGAATAATAATAATAATAATGATCATAGTAATGAACCAATGCATACTGTTAGTGATATGGTATATTGATAATAATAAATAGTAATAGCAACATGGTAATCGAAATGAGAGAAATAGTGGTAATAATAACAATAAATAGTCACAGATAATGACATCTATAAATTTATGAGACACATCGGTCTTACCTAAATGGTCATATATTCATATACGTATATCCATATACTATATATTATATATATATATATATAATATATATATATATATATATATTATTGTATATATGCTATATATTTAAAAAATTTTGTGTTCATATTTATTTAATTTAAACCTCACCTGATCCATAACTTTTAGGGCCGACTCGCCAAACCAAAGCCGAGGGTCCCAGGGTTCGCAACTTTTTCGGGTGGGAGAATGTAGCTATTCTCCCCTTGGGCTTAGCTTCGTCCTGCTCGGACGCTTAAACGAATTTACACCTCTCCTTTTATTAGGGCTCTGAAAAGATGGACGGAGTCGATAACGTGTAAATATGAGAATGAAATATTATAAATATCTAAGATAATTAGAAAAACTATAATATATATAATATATATATATATATATATTATATATATATAGTATTATATATATAATATATTATATATTATATATATATATATATAGTTCTTAGACGTAACCTTTTAATAGGCGTAACGAGGCCGTGAAGAGGGATAACAAAATTCCTTAATTCTCTGAAATTTTACCTTAAGAAGTATCATTTTTTGGTAAAAGCTATTGTTCATGGGTATACATGGTTAATTGACATTTAAAATTAATTATAATTTTTATACTTATTAAATAAATTAATAATTGTGCAAATGAATTTGAAGTTGGCTGATATTATATCAAAAAATAATTACTACTTTTTCGTTATTTTCTTTTAAATAACTGAAGAATTACAATTGAAAATAGATAAGGAAGTATATAACTGCTAAAAAATAATAATATGAAACTAAGTAATAAATTCCTAATAATCACATTCAACCGATTCTCCATTAAATTAAACAGTTCTGAATTTAGAGATGCTCATAGCGGAAGAATTTAAAGGGAACTGTACAACCGTTTATGATGATCTATCGTGATACCCTGAATGGATATAAATACCCGGAAGCCGGTGTCGTCGGTGTCGGTGTTGTGTCGGTGTCGTAGTGTTCCGTGTCGGTGTCGTGTCTGTGTCGGTGTCGGGTCGGTGTCGGTTGTCGGTATGTCGGTGTTGGATATTGGATTTTAAGTTGGAACGTGAATGGAGTATAGGTTTGTGTCGAGAAAATTTCAGTGACTCATCTTAGAGAAATAATAACATTCATATGATATTTGAATATCAGCTGATCTATTTCTTGATTAAAGTTGTTTGTAATCTATGCTTCTTAATACAAAAAAGCATGAAGGTTAGAATTATTCTTTTATATATATAATCATAGTGAAATTTAATGTGCAGTAGATCTTATTCATAAAATTCATAACAGTGCTTTCTTATTCCCATATCAAAAATATTTTCTAATTATTATCTGTGTGTTTATATTAAATTATAACTAAACCATTATATATTACTATCAACATTTATAGGTTGTTGAAACTTGTTTTATAGTACATAACTTTCTTTTAATAAATATTTTTTCATTAATAAATATCTCTTCCTGCACTCACACTTTTTAGACCAAGTGATATAGAGTTGGAAAATCTTAAAAAATTGGCCGATTTATATCCTATCACAGTGGTATTAAAACCATTTGTATAATTATTATCTCAAAAGTTTTAAAATACTCGAGAATCTTTTTCACGGATAAGTGACTTTCCACAAGCGCGCCAATTGCCTTTCCGGCTCCTAGCTATTGCGGCTGCCACCATTTTTAAAAGTTTACCATTTTAAAAATTAAAAAATTAATACATCTCAAAATTCAAAACTTGTGATCTGTTCTCTCATAATATTTGACCACGAGGTCATACCTTCTAGAGAGCGAGAAACATATGATGTTATTGATTAATATGTTTTATGGTTGGTAGCTAATTAAAATTAGTTACTTTTTTTTTAAGAGTGAAAGAGATTTCACATCTGCTTCTGTTTTCCAGGACTGTCAACCTATATAATTCATTAGTATAAGTACGTAACTTTATCGCGTTCCTTGAGATTAAAAAATAATGTTAACGTGTTATATCGGATGTACCTCTTTTCCTTAAAATTTTTCATAATAGCTGAATTTGAATCCTCTAAAATAGATTTTCTCCTAATTCTTCCAACGTTCTGGAAATATTTGCGTAGAGTGAAAGATCTGAGGTTTTAAACGGTATTCCTCCTAGATATTGAAAAAAAGTATTTAATGATTGTTGTGATGAAGAGGCTATAATTCAAAAAGCTGGAAATGGTAAATTTATTAATAAGTTTTACGAGAGTGAGTTGTCCATTAATAATTGAGTAACGCATTTTGTATACTAGGTAAAACATATATAATTTCTTATTACATATACTAAAATAAATATTTTGCAAATTTTGTTGTGTATCGCATACAATATTGTTTTTGATATTATCAAAAAATTATGTGAGAGACTTAATTAAGAGTCTTGTGTTTACTATAGAGATAATTCAAAAAACAAGTTCACCTATTTCAGAAACTATAAGAGAAAATATTTTACGCTAATTGCACACTAATTGAAATTATTTGAGTAACTATTAAAAATTGAGATTTATTATATACTCAGTATTTCTTTTCAGCTCATTTTGAGCAGACGATGCTACCAAATCCGATACACATTTTTGAGCTATGATGCCATTCTTTATGATATAGTTTCTACGGTGATCTTATTAATTTATGACGTTTTTTTAATTAGAATATATTCATTTTATTAGTTTTTTATATATACCCAATATTATTCATTAGGTTTTTGCAAATCTCTTAATTATATATATAATAAATATTTAAACTTATCTAAATATTAACGTCATATTTATCTTAAATTTTCAATACATTAACTAAATTATATGATAAATCTTTAAAGTATAGTATTTTTATTTCACTATAAATTTCTCAACATTTATTGATAAATGTGTAATTTGGCCTAAATCTATTAATAATTAATTATATAGAATGAGTCTTCATTATAATCTAGTGTGTTATATCTCTCAGTGACTTCTTGATATTAGAGGAGAATTACATTCTAGTGTGTTAATGAAATATGAGCGATTGAAGTGTTGTGGAAAACCTGTCACGCAGTCTCTTTCAAAAGTTCCAGCACAGAATTCTAAGAGACTATTTTATTTAAATAGTATTATTTAAAAATTCTGCCACTAACAATAAATATAAGGCGTGACTGTGTTCACTTTATGGATAAAAATGGTGATATTAAAGAAATTCCATTAAAATTAACAAAAAAGGGGACCAAGAGCAAAATTGCCCCCCTTTCTTTAAATAATTTACAAAGTTATCCATACAACACTGATACACCAGTAAGTAAAGACAGGTCTTATAGTCAAGTCATTAAGTCTACGCCTCCACGAAAGGACATAGAATCTATTGCCATACGAGATGGAAATACTGCTGTCGGTACCGGTACGTACTCTTCCAAATCTCTAATTAGAGTCTCTCCCTATACTGGGAGCAGACACTCCACGTATAGAACCTCCGTCAGTACCGGAGATCGTTTTATACCCCTGTATCGCTCCTCTTCTGGAGGCTGCTTGAATAACTTGTATCGCTCCTCCCCCTGAGGCTGCTTGACTTCTCAAACTGGGTATTCAGGAAAACATATTCGCTCCTCTTCAAACGGAGGTTGCATGACCACTCCTGATCCCTTTAAGGTAGATTTTAGTGATTACAGGCAGGGCACCGCAGTGCACCACCTTGCACCACCTTGCACCGCAGTGCACCACCTTGCACCACCACAGGGCATCACCTTGCATCACCTTGCACTTCATTGCACCGCAGTGCACCCCTTTGCACCCCAGTGCACCATAGAGTGGAAGCTCAACAAGTGCATTGTACACCACCACGTGCCAATTTAGGTCGGTGCATACCAATGCAACCTTCATATAATGCTAGTAAATCTCAATTTCATGCTCCAGAGGGTACGTTAAACATGAGCACCGCAGTGCTATTACCTCACAGCACTTGCGCACCAAATAGAACCACCAAGGTGTCACCTCGTGGAGGAGCACCACTGCCTCATGAATCAATTGAGCGTCCTGTCACAAGCTATCCTAATCCTAGGTCGGATTCTTTTCACACCTCAATGATCATAAATAATGAGCAGTATAACTCTCCAGGGAGTCGGTGTCGTTCTGTAGTTCCTACCTTGGAACATTCTAATTATTATTCATCCCTTTCGGATGAGATGGATAATATAGATAATATGGAAAAAGGTTTAACTGCTGAAGAAGTAGTACGGCATCAGAAGAAATTGTTTAGTCAGTACAATAATAGTAAACGAGTACGCTTCCACCCGACAGAGAGAAGTAAAACTCCCATACACAATTATGGATACACTTTTAAACACCCTTCTGAACCTACTCACTATTCTTCTAATTCTTTTAATACCCTTCCTAATTCTTTACAGGAGATTAATACAATTTCACTTCCTTCTTTATCTTCGTCGCACACGACCAGATACGCGGGATTACTTGATAGTAGCCCAATTGAAATTAATTCTTCTTCCACCTCGTCGCACCGGATGCAGATGCCTTACTCGGATAAAATTACAGAAAGCTTAAATGTTGTCATAGATGACTCTCTTTCTTATAAAGTATATACTTCATCGGACTTAGAAATTTTACCTTATTCACGGTACATTCTTCCAGTTTCTGTACAGTCCAACATTGGTGCATCTCCTCCGGAGAATTTAGCACTCATTACTGAAAGTAAAAGTGATTATCTTTCCACAGGTACACTCTTCTTTGGAAACACTCTTTCTACTTGCCATAAAGGCAATATTTTGTTAGAACTAGTAAATTTAGGTGCAGATACAGTTACTTTCGACAATCACTGCCTACTTACTACAGCTTCCCCGCTTCTTTATAAAACCACAGAACCATATGACATTAACACGGTCACTGCTTCTAAGGGTCTTTCCGATGCACAAATCCGGGAAGTTTACAGAGAAATTTTACTCTCTGAATCCAGTAAGGATTCAAATAAATATGTTTTAAATAATCCTTCTCAGCTTGAAGACATGCTTTCTTTCTTAGTTAAAAATAGAAACACTATTGCTTTAGCAGATGATCCAGTAGGAATCTGCCCTTTGAACTAATTTCCTATTAAACTCATGGAAGGTAGTCCGGACTATGTGTACACCCGTCCATATAGATTACCCCATAAGTACATGGAAGCCATAGACGAATGGGTAGAGGACAGTTTGGAAAAAGGATACATAGAACCTAGTATTTCTCCTAATAATTCTCCTTTACTATTAATTCCTAAAAAGAGTGGTGGTAAAATGAGAGTAGTGGTAGACTACCGGAAATTGAACGCGCTCACGGTGCCAGATCGCTATCCGCTTCCGAACATCACAGAATCCTTGTCCCTCATAGGATCCGCACGCGTATTTTCCACGATTGATTTGCTCTCAGGGTTTTCACACTTGGAATGCGAACCAACGTCTCGTCCCTACACTGCTTTCTCCACTTCTCGAGGGCATTGGCAGATGAGAATTATGCCCCAAGGAGCCCGGAATTCTCCGTCGATTTTTAGCCGTACAATGGAAATGGCACTCTCCGGCTTGTTAGGCGTCGTTTGTTTACTCTTTATTGACGATATTCTCATATTCAGTAAAGACATTCCTTCACATTATACACATCTTACAAAGGTTTTCAATGCTTTAAATAATGCTCACCTCAAAATAAAGCTTGAAAAGTGTTCTTTCTTTAAAAGTGGTGTCACTTTCTTAGGTTTTAAAATCAGTGAAAAGGGGCTATCCCCTGATCCTGTAAAATTGGAAGCAATTAAAGGATTTAAAATTCCTCAGAATGTGTCTGATGTCCGTTCAACCCTCGGATTTTTTAATTATTTTCGCCACATGATACCCCATTATTCTTCTCTTGTGCAGCCCCTAACTCTGCTCCTAAAGAAGAATATTCCATTTTCTTGGCAAATTGAGCAACAATCTGCCTATGACTCTTTAAAGAAGTTTTTACTTTTAGATCCAGCACTTTCTTTCCCAGATTACTCTAAACCGTTCATTTTAAGCACAGATGCTTCTGATTTCGGTATAGGCGCTGTATTAGCTCAGTTAGATGAGAATGGGAAAGAAAAACCCCTAGCTTTTACTTCCAAAATGCTAAGTAAAGCTGAAATCAACTATAGCACGACCGAAAAGGAAGCGTTGGCTATAGTACACGCTTTAACCAAATTTAGAACTATCATATTTGGTTACCCTCTTAAAATTTACTCGGATCATTCCGCACTAGTACACCTTTTTAGGCATAAACAACTAGCTGGTCGCCTAGAAAGGTGGAATCTCAAAATTCAATCTTTCAACCCAGAAATAGTTCATATAGAGGGTAAATTGAATATAATCCCAGACTATCTTAGTCGTCACCAAGTTCCTGACACTGGACACCTTTCTTCTTCCAATGAAGACGATCCTGATCACAAAACTTCTGCCATTAGGTTTCAAAAGTTTCAGGATCATCCAGAAGAGCCTTCTATAGCTCTTGTTCATAATCCTATTCCAATAGCTTTTCCCGACACTAGAGTTTACACCTTTACAGATGATGTTGTTTTCCATGAACAGCGAAAATGTCCTAGATTATCGGAAATTATCAATAATATTGAAAATTCTCCTAACCCGGACAGTAGTCTCCCTCATCTTGTCATCAAAGGTTTACTTTATTGGGTTTCTCCCAAAAACAAATATCTGCTTGAAGTTCCGGATTCTCTCATATATACTGTTATATTTTTGAACCATAATACACTTTCTGCAGGACATCCAGGTGCAGATCGCACTGAATACCGCATAAGGGAAAGATATACCTTCCCTCGACTATCTACTTTTGTTTCTTTCTTTTGTAAACAATGTACTTCTTGCCTTGAAGTCAAGGGTTCCAAACCCCATCCAGTTGCTATCAACTCTTAACCCTTACCTTTCTATCCTTTTTCTAGAGTTCATTTAGATACTATAGGTCCTCTTCCTAAATGTAAAATTACAGGTGCTAAATACATCCTTGTTTTCAAGGATGCGCTTACCAGATATTGCGAAATATGCCCTGTAGCTTCTAGAGATGGTAAAGTTGTTGCTGAAACTCTCTTAAATAGGGTCATACTGCATCACTCCGTGCCGGAAATCCTTATAACAGGCCGAGCTGCTGAGTTCACATCTGAATTTTTCAATGAGGTCTGCAAAACTTGGAACATTAAAAATCGCACCATTGCTGTTAGACATCCTGCGAGCAACAGCTTGGTGGAGCGAGAAAATAGACGTATTGAGGATTACTTGCGTCATTTTGTTTCCACACAGCACGACGATTGGGGAAAATACATTGCTTTTGCGCAAATTTCCTTGAATTTTACTTATAACTCTTCTATCGGTAACACTCTAGTTCATTTTTATGTCCGTAGGCTACCCTACGACCTTCCTGACTATGTTTCACCTTTCGTTAACAAGACTCAGCCTTTAAAGGATCATTTATATGATTTTAACGCGGAAATGGCCGAAAGAGCTGCTGCCATCCGCGAGTTGGCTCGTCAAAAACTGGAAAAAGAAACATTAAGAATCGCCCAACAACAACACTCAAAGGCTCCTATACGTCCTATACGTGTTGGCGATTATGTTTATTTACTTGCAGTAAAACCTCCCCATTTATCTCCGAAATTATTCAAGAAATGGGTCGGTCCTTACTTAGTTATTAATGTTCTTAAATTTAACAAATATCTTCTCAGATGTCTTGTTACCAGCAGGGAATTTGAATCTCATGTGGATAATTTAAAGATTCTTCCCATGCCAATTGTTAAAACCATGGACAATAATCTTTCGTCCAGTTGGAAATCTTATGATCTTATACGGAATCCAACATTGCCCCCGAAACATGTCCAACGTGGTTTTCGCCAGCCGCCTCCCCAACCTCCACCGGCTCGACGCCTTCGTCCTAGTGGAGGGGGCCCTTCTTCTGATACTCATTCAGACAACGATGATGATGATGAGTATGATCTACAATATAAGTTGCCACCTCCAGTACAAGCTGTGCAACAACCGATTCAGCCACGACATCAGGTGCAACAACAACAACTCCGAGTCCAGCCACATCAACCAGTGCAACAACAACAACTCCGAGTTCAACAACATCACCAGATGCCACCACGGCTATCGCCAGTACAACAACAGCAATACAGAGGACAGCAACATAAAAGAGATGTGACTCCTATTTCCTCAGAGTCTTCATTACCTCCTTTGGTACAGTCCTCTACAAGACCTGTTCATCATACCCCCATCAACAAACAACCCAAGGAGTTCCATCTGATTCATCTTTGGCACAAGATCCTAATGGAAGTTTTAATCCATATTTAACACATTCTTTAAGAAAGAATATTTCCTATAGCTCTCCGCAGCTTTCTTCCCCCTTCTCTCAGCCTAACTTGTCTGGTCGGAGCTCTATCCATAGCTCTCCTCTTCTTTCTAGGCGTTCTTCTACTCATAGTAGTGGTCCTCCTTCTTCCCCAGACCAACAACAAGGTGTTAGAAGTCCTATTACATATTATGATGAATATCCTAACATCCAATCTTCCCCTTCTTCTCCTGAAGAAACCTTTGTTAAGGATGATAGACGAATAGATCCTTCCTACCGTCCTCATCCACAATTTAGAGGTCCTCGTGCCAATTCTCCAATGAGACTTCGCAGTCATGCGAGACGAGTGTCACCTCCTCCTCCAGTTAATCCTGAATCCCCATCTTTCCATTCAGTTGATCCAAATTCTATTTCCTGGACTCCCAATCCCAATGTACGCTCTAGATCTGTTTCTGACATATTTAGGCAATTTCCTTTGGATGTGTCCAGAGTAATTCCTCCTACATTACCTCTTAAGTCAAGAGACATTCCTCCTACATTACCTCTTAAGTCAAGAGATGTTCCTCCTACATTGCCTTTAAAATCAAGAGATATTCCTCCTGAATTGACACCTAAGCTTCCTCCTAAATTACCTCCGAAGCTTTCACCAAAATTCACGAGTACTCTTGATTATTCTACTCCTACTTATTCACAAAGGATGTATCCTGTGCGTAACATTTTACACCCTTTCCATTCTACTCCTATAACGGATGTACAAACTTCTTCTTCTAATATTTTACCTCAAACTTCTACTACCTCCACTACTGTCAATCCTACACCCAGTGGTACGGATTTTGCCAGCACTGGAGCTATACCTAAACCAAGAAACATAAACCATATCAATCATATACAAAATCAACAATATAATAATTACCCATAGAACACACATATATAATTCGTGTTCATCTCATATTTATTTCAAAACGGTGATCTTGAAGTAAGTAGAATCTGAAATTGTGTATATAGCAATTTTAAGAGATCAATCACATCGTGTTTTCTAACGCGCTATTTTGAATTATAGTAACTAAGTATGTTCTAAACTTCGTGTGTATGCGCGCTGGATTTCCGATGTCTTTTAGGACGTAAGTTACACATAACGATATAATCGCTAACACAGTGGGTTAGAATCCGTATGACTTGTAGTACGATAGTTACACTAAGTAATATCCTATCCTTTAAGTGTTATATCCTATACTATTATATGTTATACTGTATACTCTTATATATTTTGTATTCTTATACTTTTATATGTTGGGTCTATACCCTTCCTTTTACAAAATGAAGAAAATAGAATTTAAAAATGAAAAAAGAATAAAATTTGGAAAAAAAATATTTTTATATGAAACCAAACTAAGTTTACATTTAAAAGTAATAGATGTTATATGTATGCTTTTCGTGTTATATATATATATATATATATTATATATATATAATTTATATATATTATATATATATATATATATATATATATATATATATATATATATATATATATATATATATTATATTTATGAATTATTCATCTATCTTAATTATTATGTTCTTTCTTTTCAGATGTTGACTTTATCTATCCTTCCTCAATTCCATTTAATCATGCTTCGCTTTTGCTTTGCTTTTTGTTTAAGTTTTCCTTATTCTAATGCTAAAACCAATAATGCTATAATGATTAACCCTGGACTTATAATGGATTTTGACAGCAATGTCAAATTCATTTCTGGATACTTAGATCTACGAGTAGATTTAAGAAATTCTAAAGATATTTACGACCAACTATTAAGTTCAAAAACAGATGTCAACAACCTATGCGACTCATTCTTGCCATTCTTTAGAAAGAAAATACATGCTTTTGAAACTTCCTTTCCTGAATCTAAAGAAGAACATACTTGGCGACCTTCAAATTCTATCGACCATTTTCCTCCTTCTCTTACTCCTAAAGGACGAACTTATACTTTAAACCGTTTCAAACGTCAATCCTACATTTCTGCTATATCTTACAATGGATCATTGTGGAATCAAAATAATCACATCTATGTATATCAGATGGATATTTTGGATCGGTATGCTTCACATACCATGCAACAATTAAATTTTCTTTTAAATGATCCATGGATAAACTCTTATTCTTCCTCTCCTTCTACTTCCCGTAAACGTCGTGGCCTACTAGACGTCGGAGGAAAATTCCTTCGTTCTTTATTTGGTACAGCTATGGATGATGATGTAAAATCATTACAGAAACAAATAGCTGTATTATCTGAGCAATCAGATAATGTAAATTCCTTGTTTTTAAGGTTTAGAGACCAATTAAAATCAAATACCAATTCTCTTTCCTCCTTAACACAATCCATAGATGATTTGAAAAATCAATCTCAAAATCTCCAATTAGCCTTTTCCTTCTTTAATGCTATAAATTTGATAGATTCCTATTTTTCTATTTTAAATACCTACATGCAAAATCTATTAGAACTTAGAAATAATATATTAGATGCTTACTTATTGGCAAATCAAAAGACTACTTCCTATACTTTATATTCTTTCTTAAATTTAAAACCCTTCATTCTGGAAAGTTTACAAGGTACTCACTTGAATACCATCGTCCCTTATACGCCAGAAGATTTCTATGAATTTCTTTCTTTTACGTGGACTATTGTAGATACTGTTCCCTATAGTATCGTCACTTTAATTCCTTTTTCTGATCATGACATATACAACGCTTATCGCATGATTCCTTTTCCTACCCCTACTAACTCTGGGCATTCCCGTATAGTGTTTAAACCAAAATATAACATTTTCTTTGCAAATAAACAACTTATGAAATATAGTTATATGTCCAATGTACAATTTTCTCACTGTTTGCATGTACTTAATAATTCCATATGTCCTATGTTTCAGTCCCTTAGTTCATTTACTTCTCCGTCATGTGAATTGTTTTTGTATACTAATAACACATTCATGGAATTAAAACATAACACTCCATTACATTGTAATCATGAATATCATTTAACTAAAGAACCATATTCAATTCAGGCTCATTCTAAAATAATCATTTCTTT
>JABUQX010072792.1:0-47500 GCA_015478945.1 Trachelipus rathkii
GGAGTTTGAGGAGCAGTATTTCTGACACACCTCGACTAAAAATAAGACTCGCATTGGAAATATATCAATGACCCCTCAACTCACCACTACAAATCACAGAAAACTAATACAAATTTCTGGATTTAGAACAGGCTGAACATTTTGTCTCAACTCTCTCGTCTTTTCCACTTTTCCATTCTCTTTAGCTTTTAACGACTTTTCATTAAGGAGGGGGATTGGTCGGGTCCATTCATTCCGGGATCCCTCCGATCCATCAGCAAACCTGCGGTTCAAACATTTCCTCTATTTGTGGCCATTTTCTCCTCCAAATGTCTCTCTTCATGTTTCTCATTCCTGTATTCCCTCTATATTTCATCAACTCTCAATCAATTCTCATTCCTTCTCTTATCTTTCCAAAGCCTCCTATACTTGCACATCTCGCCCGGCAACCTCCTCATCGCATAGCGATGTTTATCACTACTTTACTATACTTATACACTTACAGCTTTGAAATACTTTACACTTAGTCCTCACCTATCCTTCGAGACAGCCCACTTGGGCGCACAATATCTGAAGGGATTTACCTATGAAGATAAAAACCGACTACAAAGTGAAGATTATATTATTCTTGTGTTCCTTAAGAGCAATGATCCCCACTAGATGCCAATGCATAAACCATTCTTCTCTTTACTGATTGAAAAGTTTTTTTATTTGTTATCAGATTTTTATGTTCCTTCTTAAAATGTTGAATACTTCTCGCTTATACTTAGCTGCGACATCTCATGTTCGAGGTATTCTTGTGTAATCCAAAATGATGCTTACATATCACTTCAAGCAAGTACAACAAACAAACGTCTACTCTCACTGTTAGGAATTTAAGGTTTATTATATTATATTTATTTATATTATAATATAATTATTATATTATATTATTTTATTATTATATTATTGCTAGGTCATCTTATTTTTCATCATTTTAGTGTTAGGGCTTTATTCACTATTTAAAAGGTCTTTCTCCTTAAAATTATAAGAGATAATTAGTGAACCCTCAGAATGAGGCTGTGAGCCCATGATTAAATTGATAACAGGAAAGCATTGAGTGAGCAAAGAAAGCAGTAGAGAAAAGTCGTGAGAGGTCAAGTTTCCACTCCTCTGGGTAAGTGTGAAACTAGTGGACGCGTTTTATTGAGAAGTTAGGTTAGATAATGGGGTTAATGAGTGTATTTGTTTTGTTTGCAGGTGGAACTTATCAGGGATTCTTGAACTGATATAGGATCTTTCAACTTATCAGGGATTTCTTGAACTGACAAGCAAATTCATTGAGCTAACTAATAAGGGACTCTCTCATTGAATTATTGAAGGGATCTCGTGAGCCATCCAGAAGCTTTCCTATTGGAAAGACGAGTGGCGTTACTAGCAGCCTACTCCGCGGAAATTGTCACTGAATAAGAATATATGTGACTCATTTCAATGGCTTTCAAAACAAGTTTAAACGAAGTCGCCATTTTACAAAGAGAGAAATCCGGTCTATATCCGCAGTGGGGCGTGCTACCATAGGGACACTCTTGGGTGGCAATGCAGGGTATCACTGGAACTTTTCTCATCTTACTGTGAAATAGTCGTTTATATTCTTTAAGGGCTATTCCCCTCAAATGCGGTCTTATGTGAAGTGAGTGGTATCCAGTTGAAATTATACTATTTGCAATCGTCTTGTTCTTTCTTGTTTGTCCTGATAATTGCACATAGTTTAGGGAAGCAAGCCCTTGTCAATCTAAGCAAGCAAGAGTAATAATTATTGAGCGACTACTGGTAGAAATTCGGTGCCCACCGCGCGGAGAACCATTGCAAAAGATGCCCTTCAGGAAGACATGTACACGCGGCCGGGTGAATTCACTGAGTCAGTGGCCCGGTCCAGGCGTTTTACGCTATCGGGGACATCCCTGAGAGTTGCCTCTTGCCAGGAGACAGGTACAGCCACCGGTGAATTCACTGAGTCATGCCCCGTCTAGGCTTTTAAGATCCGCGGGGACATCCGAGAGTTGCCCTTGCCCAGGAAACAGCCGGTGAACGTCGGCCGGAAATGACCCAGGCCGAGTTCATCGGTCGGACGATACAGAAAGGGAAATTCCACGTAGCGTTCACCTCCTTAAGGGACAGTCGGAACGGGCTAAAACCACGTCCGTTTAGAAGTCGGTCGTTGGAAAAATCCACCAGGTTGCTTCAATACAGTAGGGATCAACACGTCCGGGTAAACACGGAAGAGGGGCGGCGAACAGGTTAACCTATTCACCGGTGGTTCAAACGGGGCATATCAACTCCGCGGTGCCAACGACATAATACGATACATATAGATACGAACCCAATGCTGTATATGGGTGCGAGGTAAAACGTTGCTTCACCAACAAATAACGGAGCTTAGAAACTCCTCCGCTCGCTATTTCCGTCAAGTTGCGAGGTTGTGCTGTACGGATTCAGCCACATCACCAATCCGAAATAGCGCTCACGAGTAGAGAACACGACTCAGTCAATGGCTTATAATTAATCTTATAAAGCTCTCCCCGTTCCTTTCTTTAACATCTCCTTAAAAATTAATTTAATTTCTTTCCTCTTTTCTGACTAATATTTTTAAAGTTTTATAAAACTACGCTTATGTTTTCATTTCATTGAGTTATTCGCAAAAAATCTATTTAAATTTGTTTCTTTATAGTTTTCCCTATAAATACTGGGGAATATTGTTATAGCATTCTCGTTATTCCTTAATTCTCAAGACACGTGTAGTCGCTCGATATATTTCGGTGACGTCACCTACAAATTATTATTATTATTCAATTATTAATTATTATTATTATATATTAATACTATTATATATTATTAAAAGAAATTCAAACTTTAAGTAAATACAACTACAAAAACATAATATTTAACTATAGCTGATTTAGGCCAAAATTCTTAAAATTTAAAAAAACAAGATTTCATAATTTTATACTTAAAAATATAATTATTAATATTGAATGTTACGGCTGTAGGAAATAAGTGTTCTCCCCATATTGTGACTTAAGTGATCTCTATTGTAGTGAATTCAGGTTTTATTATTATTTATTATTGTTTAACAGGTCATCTTTTTATTTTTCAATCATTTTAGTGTGAGGAGATTTATTCATATAGCTAATTCATCTTTGTTTATCCTTAATTAAATGTAAGGAAATAAATATAAACGCTAATGAGGGCACTGATACTTGTAAACCCGAATAAGAGCACTTGAGGAGTGAATAAGTAAAGCCGCCAAACGTGAAGTCAAGTTTTCACCCTTTGGTAAGTTGAAACTAGTGACCGCTTTACTAAAGAAGTTCGGTTACAATGGTTAACTTGATGTTCTGTCCTAGTGCAGGTGAAAACAAATACGGATTCCTCATTAAATGATAACGGGATTCTCAGAGCATATTCCGGGATTTTCTCATAAGCTTTTCGGGATCCATGAACACTATCAAGGCGAATCTTTCAAATAATACAGATCTCAAACCAAGCTATTATGAGAACTCGCGAAACCCAAAAACGGTTCAATATCAGAAATCGAGTGCGTGCATTAGCGCCTACTCCCTGAGCGCGCGGAAATTGAAGCATTGAACGATTGGTCCCATAATTGCAAACAGATTAGCTAGACTTAGTGACTCGCCATACAAAGAGAACATCCGCAATATTCGCAGTGGGCGTCGCACTATAGGGGAACTTGGGTGGGCATTGCAGTATCACTGCACTCCATCTCCCGTTGTAATATTTGTTACTGCTTTACAGAATGATTTTCTCGCACATTAGCGCTCTTGGTTGAAGTTAACGGTTCGTTATTCAGTTGACAATTTAGTCTTAAATTGTGTTCGTTTCTTATTTCCCCCAGTAGTGTCGAGGTCTGGTTATAAGAGTGTGATCATTGGAGAAGGGAACATCTATTTTAGCGACTTACTGTGTTAGTAAACTTCCGTGCCCAGCCTGTGGACCATTAGGAAGATTGCCTTCACCAGGGAGACCAGTACATGCGCCGGGGAATTCACTCGAGTTAGTGGCCTCAGTCCGGCGCTTAGATCCCGGAACATCCCGACGAGTTGCCCTGCCAGGGAAACAGGCCTGCTGTCGAGCGAAGTCGGCCGGAGACCACCCCCGCCGATTCACGGAGTCGGGACATGGATAAAGGGAAAGAACCACGCAGCGCTCACTCCCTAAGAACAGTCGGGAAACTGGAAGGGAACAGGCGCTAAACCCACGTCCGTTTTCGAGGAATCGGGCGGTTAAAAAAATCCAGCTTCACTCACGTAGGGATCAAAGTTGGGAGAACGGGAGAGGGCGGAACAGGTTAAGCTGTCAAGGGTCGGTTAAACAGGAACGGCATAGTCACTGCGCCAACGAACATAATCGATACATATTAGATACGAACCTCAAAGTGAATAGCTGTACGGTGGCCGGCAGTAACACGTTCGAAGCTTCACCACCACAACGAATTAACGGGAAGGATTAGAAACTTCCTCCGACCGCATCCGCGCAGCTGCGAAGGTTGCTGTGTCGGATTCGCCACATTATCCTCAAACACGTTACCCGCTTCTAAAAACAGCTTTTTAATAAAAAGCTTTTCTGAAAAAAGCTTTTTTAAAAAAAAGCTTTTCTGAAAAAAGATTTTTAAACTTTGAAGACCGGTAAACTTATTGGTATATCTATTTTAACTTAATAAATTGATGATTCTATCCAAATTTTGCTTACAAAACTAAGAGCTCACAGTATGGAATATAAAACATGCCAGAACTTCTAGAGAACTCCACTGTTAATCAGACAATTTAAGTAGAATAGTTAAGGTGTACGGAAACGAAAATTCGGTTCGGGCCGGAACTTTTCCAAGGTTCCGGAAAGTTCCGGAAAGTTCCGGTTCCAGCCAGAACTAAAAATTCTGGTTCCGGTACATCCCTAATAAATATATATAATATATAATAATATATAATATATAATAATATATATATTATATATAATATATATATATATATACGGTATATATATATATACCAGTATATATATATATATATAGTCTAGAATCTAGGTCAATCAGAATGGCACAGAGGGATAGTTCGTGGGATAAGTGAGAGTTAAGTGTATAGCAATATATTATGTAGCTATATAAAATGTTTAAGAATGAATTGTATTCATGCTTAGAGTCAGAAATGCATTACCTAATGGATAAGGTAAATACATATTTTATTGACCAGTATATAAGGTATCAGATAATGGATATTGTCTGAATTCAAAAGTTATGGGTATGTGAGGAAAAAGTGCAGCACCCATGTAACGTTCAATATTGGTCAGTGTAGCTGAGGTCAATGGTCATCCACTGTGAATAGCAAAGTTCATAATAACCTCATGCTCTTCACTTCTGATGGATATTAGCTGTATTCTGTAAGATTCCTCATGTCGAGTTTGAGAGATCCTCAAATGATCTATAACACACTGTGATCCTTGGAGAGTGAGGAAATTCTTATATTTTAACATCAATTGTTCTAAAAACAAATGATTGGGATGGAGACTATCAGGCTGTAAAGGCGATTTTAATGTCTGCTTCTTCCTCAGATAATGTCTATGAGGAGGAGTCTTGTCATCTCTACTAAATTTGTCTATTCTGTAGTAAAAATTTAATATGTGGTTGCCTCAGAGACAACATTTCTTTATACACAGATGATCAGGGAAAGCCAAGCCTTCAAACCTGTCGTGGCTCTTAATGGAGTGATCCTTCATCAGAGATGGCAACATTGTGGGGTCATCTTTCAGATAATCTGCAAATCAGGGACCCCAATCTTTGATGGGTGCATTTTTGATTAAAAGAATAGAGATCTTGAATAGGAGGAATCATCAGATAGACTAGGACCTTCGGATTTACCTTTTTTTGCGATCTGAGTAATATGGTCCATGATGGTCGGAACTACTTCACTGAAAAGTAAGAATCTGGTTCAAATACGGAAGTTTGCCTTGATTAGCATTTGTGAGGACTTTCGCTTCCAAGCCATCAGGGTTAAAGACCAAATGACAAAAGTCACTGTTAGAGGGCATTAATGCCACTACCCGAGCTGGGCAATCGGAAATGTCTACAAGATTGGTAGTCTACTTGGATGGTAAGACCATATTACTTTAAAAAACTCCCTCAATCTATAAAAATAGCTCTCACTAGCTCGAACAGAAAGTAATAGGAACATAGTAAGAATAACAAGAGGAATGGAGATTAATCAGACAAATAGTTGAAAAGAGATAGCCTAGGTTAAACATAATTATTAATTAGGTAAAACTTTAGCTAGGTAATAAACTTTACGTAACTAACATTAAAAATAAAACAAGTTCGGAAAAAGTATAAAAAATCTTTGAAGTTTTTTTACCTGATAGCGAATATATAAATGCATATTTTTAATAAAAAATATGAAAAATTACGCTCCGAAAAAAAAATTTGACTAATTTCGGCGTTTTTTTAGGGAAAACACTATCGATGTTTGTTTCTGATATTTTCCGATTATTTATATATCGATAAAAAAATTTTCCTTTCGATAATTTTTTACGATTCAAGATTCAATGAATCCATAGTTCAACAATTTATATTAATCCTTTCGTTGCTTTGTTAAACGCTGGATAAGAAAGCTAATCCTGTCTAGCACAATTCGGGCAAATGACCGATTTTAACAAAATTCTTGGCTTTCTAATGGAGCACCCTGTTTTTTGAATAAACACAAAATAGAAAAAAAATAACAAATGTTTTTATTACAAATAATTGATCAACCTATATGATGAGTTTATCAATTGGGAAGAAATTAGATTTAAAGCTAATTTCATGAATGAAACTCATCAAATACGAACTACTACGCCGCAATCTTATTGTTTACATTTTTTCGTTAGCATTCCTAAAATTTTGTAAGCACGGGAAAGAGCAACCTAACAGAATTTAGGAAAATTAACTAACTTTCGTTATTCATTTATAAATGTGCTCCAACATGAACATAAAGACGCAACTTTAGCATTCCTAAATTTCGTAGCAAAAGTGCAAAATCGAAAACCCTATAATCGAAACGAAAAATTAAAGAGTTAATTAAATAAAAATAAAAAAAAATTTAATCATTTTCATAAATAAATAACAAAAAAGAAAAAATTATCTGCTATAAATTATTATATATAATATATAATATATATATATATATAATTATATATATATATATATAATAAAATATTATATATATATATAATATATATATATATATATAATAATATTATATATATATATATATATATAAATATATATATAATAAATATATATGTAAAATAATATATATATAATAGTATATATAATATATAATATATATATAATAAATATATATTATATATATTAATATATAAATATATTAAATAGATATATTAATTAAGCATTCCGTTGAGCCATCCGCACATTATCAAAGATCAGCTTCCCGCATCCGTCTTTACCTGCGGATGTGCGCGCTAGTTACTTGTCTAGATACAAGAATTTATAATAAAAATATTTAACGATGAACTGAACCAAACTTTAAATGAAGACTTGACCCGTCGACTCAAGAACTGTGTAATGATGACTCTGATCTCAGAGATAAAGTCATAACCAATTAATCAACAAGTCATTGAGAAGGGATTCAAGAAAATCAGCGCTCTAAAGCTTTCTGTCTCCGATGTAATACCATTACTCTCAAAGCTAAGGAGCATTTTGAACATTCTTCAAATGAAAATGATGACGTTTAAAAAGAATGAAATGAAATAAAACTAGGCTAGAAAAACGCTTTGGTCTGTGAAAATTAATACATTAAACTAATCAACTACTTAGAGTCCCCGTTATACAGCTCAGTTTTTGTAACACAATATTAAAAAGTAAATTAGTTACCACATTGTTGCAGTTGAAAAACGTTTCAATTACGAACAGTCTATTATTGCCACCTGCATTAAAAGAAAAAACGAAAATCTTACAGAACAAACCTTCTACAATAAAATTCAATAACAATTCACTGAAGAATTTCTACAGAACAGAATGATGAAGAAAACACACGCATTAACAAAAGATATTGCAAATGATGAAAACTATCACCAAGAAAACTACTAATACAATATGATCCTACTCAGTTGGGAAATTAAGCAAAAATGTTTACTCCACCGCTTAAGTAAAAGTAAGGCCTACAAGGAAATCTGGCGTCCTCCAACAGTGTCCAATGAAGAGTATTACAATGCGGGCTAATAATGAGAAAAGAGAAATAACCTTCAGCAGAAAAGGCGAAAACTTTGATGTTTCTCCAATCACAATATTCTAATTGAATTTTCATACTTGTGCAAAAAAAGTATATAATCATGTAAAATCTCTTTCTTAAGGTCGGAGGTTGGGGAAAGAGTGGTGGGGTTCATTGATTTGGTCCCGTCGCACCTCTGGTAACAATTAAAACCACCCCCCACCCATAATAAATTTGCTAAAACTTCAAAATATATAGGTAGGCATATTATAATATATATATTATATATGTATATATTATTATAATATAATCTATTAAAATTAAATAAGATATATTATATAATTATAATTATATAATAATAATATATATTTATATATTATAATATATATACATATATATATAAATATTATATATATATATATATATATATATATATATATTATATATATTATTATAATATATATATATTATATTAATATATATATTAATATATACTATATAAATAATATATAATATATATATAATAATTATATAATTATATATATAAAATAATATATAATATAAATATATATATAAAAAATTAAATAATATATATAATAATTATAAAATATAATATATATATATATTAATAATAAGTATATATATTAATTATTATTTATATATGATATATAATTAATATTAATAATATATAATAATATATATTATAAATATATATATATATATTATATATATATATATATATATATATATAATATATATATAATAATATCCTGTTTTTAATACTGTATATATATATATATAGATATATATATATATTATATATTTAATATATATAATATATAATATATATATATATAATATATATATAATTAATATATATATATTATAAGGGTTATGGGCTGTTAGAACGCGCCTTCATTACCTGACAGACTAGATATGTTGAAGAGAGCTGAGCGTTGTCGCGATTGATTGCGTTCGTCCCGGGGCTGCTTTGGACTCGTCAGTGGTGGCAGCCCCCTTCCACCAGACGCCACAGAGCTCGTCCCCCGTGCCAATGGCGGCGAGCCCACATCGTATCGGGCTCTGCGCACGCCGGACAGGACGTGGCGAGCCGGCAGATGAAGCCAGGTGGTGCAGCACATTATAACCACTGAGAAGGGCTTCGACCACGCTGTACGCTCTGTATCGTCAGGGGTCTGCACTGCATGAGAACGGCTACAGTACTAGCGTTACAGGACTACCGAACCGGCAAGCGCCCAGCAGAAGAAACTTTGATTGATTAGATGCCGATTGCGTTGAGCGATTGGTAAAACACACTCACAACGACAATGTATTTCCTGGACGGCGTAACAACTTGTAGAGAAGATAAAGCTGGCTGGTGTTTCGTTGTCAACTCCAGTGGCACTCAGACTCCGTGGTGGTAACCAATATCGAATGGGGTTATGCGCTGTTGAAGAACCCCTCATTAGCTAAGACATAGATGTGCAAAGAGTGAGCGTGTCCGCGAGAATGGCGTTTCGGCCCGGGGGCTGCTTTGGGACCATCAGGTGCGTTGCGCAGCCCCCTTCTCACAACCGCCACAAATATATATATATAATATATATAATTGATATATATATATAGTATAATATAATATATTATTATATATATATTAAATTAATATATATATAAATATTATTTTAATATCTTCTTTTGTGAATTCCATATAAATGAAAATAACTATTGTAGTTCAATACAAAATACGTCTGCTTCATAACTATATATAGTATAATTATATATATATAGGAGTAGGTTATGCACATATAGATTGTTTTAGAACTTTGATATTCACTTAACATCGAAACTAATTTCGCAAATTTGTGTGTTCAGCAAAATTCCTGGAACACTTTATGCCTGTCTGAGCAATTGTCCCTTGCAGTTTAAGGCAGACTTATGTCAATTAATGTAGGAAAAACTTTAAGTGTTATACAATGAATAACATAAACCTCTGGTACTCATACACAGCACCTATTAACATTCTCTATACCTTCTTAAACTTCTACAAGCCTAACTAAGGTGAATTATATCATTTAATGAAACTTGAACTTGCAACACCTCAAAAATTGTAAGCTTCCATTAAGTTCTAATTTAAAAATCAACTTTCTTAAATTGGTAAGAATTTTTAAAAATTCCCAAAAGAAAAAATTCATCTATTATTAAATATAATATTTATTATGAAGGATAATAAACTATATAAAGTATTTTGTGCTTTGGTGTAGTAATAATATTCTTTAGTTAAGGGAAGAAGAAGAATTGTTTTTATATGAAATAAAAAATAATTATATAAGATAACACACTGCGTTTTATAGAGATAAAATAACATTTAATATCACTCAGTTATCTCAATTTTTATATAACACAAAATTATTTTTAGACTGTGGGGATATAGCTCACTATAAATTTAAAATAAATATTATTTAAGTAAACTTACATGAGTAGAGCTAAAAGTTATATGAATATATGAATTTTTATGGAATAAAATTAATAATATTTAAGTAAAACATTCATTATATAGAATTCTGACATATAATACCTTACGATTATACTACTCAATTACTGTAAAGTTCCATAACTTTTAACACCCCTTTATTAAACAATCAACGGATAGATCATTGACAAATATTATACACTATATAAAGAAGTCCTTATTATAGCAAAATAATAGACTTTCTAATTACCTATATAATAAGTATTGAAAGTCTTTTCACTTGATCGAGTAATCTACTTTAGTAGGATATAAAGTCTGTGCTAAATATTGTAACATATTGAATATATAATTCTAGATAAGTACTATATAAGACTAAAAATTAAATTTACTCATACTAACCTATATCTAAAATAAGATGTGCAAATAAGTGGAAGAGATAAAACGTTTCCTAATGATATTTAGAGAAGATGAACTTATAAATTTATATTATTGAAGAAAAATAATAATTGCTTTATTATTAGTTTCTTCTTCTTCATAAGATAGTATATATATAACTTATAAGGATTCATTATATTATTTGTTATATAGGCTAAGAATTTCAACTTCAATTCCAGTGACACTAGCTAGAATTTTTCATTGAAAACTTATATTGAAATATAGTTTTTAGAAATATCTGTAATAGAAATAAAATTACACGTTGATAAATAAAATTTACTCGAGAAAATATGAGGCCTGAAAAGTATTATTATAGTGTGAAGTTTATCCAATTTCATATGATATATAGAATGCTTGTTATTTTATATAGCTTATGTAAACATTATTAACGGTGTTAAAGCAATATATTATTTATTATTATTTTTTAGCTAAATATATTATATATAAGGTATATATATATAAGGTATATATTATACATATTATTATATAGTTGACGGTGAGAATTATATCCGTAGATACTCAATAATGCTAGTTGCCATGTCACAATATATCATTAATACTATATACCTTAATAATATAAATTAATATAGATAGATAGTTCTTTTCCTTGCTCTCAGTAGTATTCTGAATTCCAAAGTTAGAAAATCTTCAAAGTAAAATATTATAATCATCACATTTTACCCATATACAACTTTACAGGTCATAATATTATTAAATATATATATATTATATATATAATATATATATATATTATATATTATAATATATTATATATATATATACTATATATATATATATATATATATATTATATATATATAATATATATTAATATATATATATATATAATATTTATAATAATATAGTATATATATATATATAATATATATATATATATATATATTATATATATATATATATTATATATATATATATATATATATGATATTATATATATAATATATATTATAATAATATTATAATTAATAATATTATAATATATAATATATTAATATTATATTATGATATATATATATATATAATATATAAATATAAAAAAATATATATGTTTACATAATAATATATTATATATATTGATTCGAATGATCAATAATTGTTTTTTGTTATGCAACAAATATGTAACGAAAAAAATGAATTTTCGAAGGGAAAAGATGACATTTGAATTGTAGTAATGAATAAGAAGTATTCTCAAGAGCATTTATCTATCAAAAAATAATTTGATAGAATTATTTTGGTTAAAAATATGTAAAAACCTAAATTGAAGTGATTTATTTCCTATTATAAATGAAATGTCACTATTATTTTGGTTTATATATAGGGAATTTGTAATAGTGAAATAAAAATTAAAATATTAACACTTTAATAAATTATTATTTAATAGTATATTATATTCAGCTAGAAATTTATAAGTACAAGTCGACTCGCTTGTCAGAATCAATCATTTTTAGATATAAAGTTTAGCCACACAAAATGTTAAGTATAGAATATTTAAAACACTAATGTAATTTGGTTATTAATTGTACTTTTTGAAAGAGTTATTGATAGTGCTAATTTTTATAAATAATATAACAACATTTTAGGTACTAATTTTAATTCGTTATATAGATCCTATATTAGAAGCACAAACGGAGCTGATTGTACATTTTACAGTTGAATAATCAGAGTTAGTGGTCCCCTGCTTTGAAATGTTCTATAGGGTTTAACAGATTAATAACTACATACTCAACACAATACTTATTAATAATATATTGTCTTACCTACTATTGAAACCTATGAACTATTATGAAGTACCTATAGAACATATAATATATATATACAGTAAAAATTATCTTAACTCAACATAATGGACACTTAACGTAAATATATACCTGAGAACTGAAAAGCAGACTCAAATTTCATTATCTTATCTTCGCAGCAGGTCTTAAACCTCAATGGTTGTATATAGTTAAATAAAGTAGCAGCTTAGAACATTTTACAGGCTAATATTATCTGATTGTGTATATTTCATATATACTACTAGAGTAAGGTTTTTAATAGGTAGAACTGGTAACTGGTGAAATACAACTACGAGAATACAGGATACTGAAAGGGGTCGGACAATCACGACGGTACAAGATATAACTATTATATCATCGATCAATTAGATCTTTTAACAATGTACTCACAGTAATAGACACTACCAAATATATGCAGGATATATTAACATACATACATGGCAATAATGTATAGCTATAATTTCAGTATCATGTACTCAGTGAGATTTTAGGATATATAGAAATGGACATAACTTAATAGAACGAAGACTGTTGGTGAAGTAGTAAACTTATATACACTATATTATTATATTATATACTATATAATATCATCTGATACTACAACATAAACGCCCACTAATATATATATATATATATATATATATATATTAAATTATTATCACAGCAATAGAAATATAAAATCAAATACAAAAGACTAATACACGGTTATAAAGTTTATGAGAGCATATAGACTGGACATGAGCAGGTTAGAAAACTGAATACAGATTTAAGGAACAATGGCGAGAACGTTCATGTTCTCTGATGAGACTAGAATCTATTTAGTCTCATGTCAATAATAGGGATAAATAGAAGGGAGGTTCTACTTATATAGACTATACTATACTACGTCTTACATTGAATTGAGTAAGTTGAATGATATATATAATCTCACAATAAAAAGGTATTCTAGAATGGCTCAAACGAGTTAATAATTGAATTAGATTCCTTTTAGACCTATATGTTGTGTACTTACGTTCTGATTATTTGATTCAGGAGTCACGAGGACTTGGTGTTAATACAGGATAATATCAGGGTTAGCATACACCGTGCATACACTTATACGTACATCAATACCTGTCCGAATATCTCTGTCATGTAGTATATATTAAGCAATATCACAAAGTCTTAGACATTGACTACCATCGTTAAATAGTATTAACTTAATGTAACTACGAAATGATAATTGAGTTTTATATTTAGTGTAGTTTGGGACCGATGATGTATATTCTTGTCGTTTTCCGTCATTCCATTTCTTTTGTACTACTAACATTTACAAACTTGTCGGTTAAACTAAGTTGAAGTTTCTCTATTTAACGTCAAACCATATTATAGGGATCTTTAACGTAGAACTGCAACTGATTCGCTAACGACAATATCTCTGAAGTATAGAGATGAGATAGAATATTTCACCGACAATTGTTTATTGCTGATCCTACGAATTTGTTTCTGATAGTCTCATCGTTGATCAGGTAAGATCTGAACTGGCCAATCTACGAACATCATAATTTTCCATGTGGTAGTATATTTAATTAGTTGAATTTCTGTTCCTTGCACGAATTCCTATTGGTATAAGCCTCCATGAGAGCATTTCTCACATAATTGATGCAATTTGAATAATTTCTCAATTTATATCCACACTCCCATGAGCGTCTACAAGAATGAGGTACCATACACAGTTTCAAGTTCTTCCTCTCTTGATAGAATGTTCTGAAGTCGAGAGGCAATTTTTGGTTGTAGTATATCATCCGAAGTCTTCCCATAGAACAGCCTAATTCTCACCCAAAATAACTTTCCTTAGCTCTTAAAGTCGATATACTGGTTGAATCTTCCACACTTAAGTAAATTAAAAGAATAAAAATAACTTTACAATTTAATTGCTGATAATAACTCTTAATATTATAACGTCCGCTCATTGATAATATAATTTCTTTATAGATATTACAAACACTATAAGACATATAATAGACTTCTAGCTCTATCTAATATACAAAAACTGAGAAAATAATTTAATAATGAGCTCTATCGGTTACTTTATGTGAGATGAAAAGAGTTTTCTGAAAAAGTTGAATATAGATAAGATAATACAATTATACCATTTATTTTTGAATTATAAACTCAATAATAATAAAATATAATCAATATATATCACTCAATAATACTAATAATTACCTATTACGTATTTTATTGATATATCTATAGACTCAAATAGCAACTATTCATTACAATTCTCAGACATATCTATATGATATTAACACTAATATTTTATTCAACTTAACATTACTCATTCAATCCCAACTACAATATAACAAAGAGTGTCTTACTACAATTTTAGTGATAAATAGATAATTAATATTAGATAGCATTTTCCATATTAATTTCGTGCTGCACAACATATTATGTTATAGGTAATTTATGATATGAAGTTCTTATATAATCACAATATTATAAATATATTAACAATATACATTTAAAAATTTAAACGATATAATTAGAGAGGATACACGAGTGGAGTAAAGATCACTATGTAGAGATATATAAGTGAATAAAGATATTAATAAAAATCAAATATTAAGAATAATTTAAAACACAATTCAATAATATTTAGAGGAGTTCCCTAATACCATAATATATCGATAAAAACTATAATTAATAATAATAATAATAATTAATTAATAATAATAATAATAATAATAATAATAATAAAAATAATAATAATAGATAATAATATAATAATATATAATAATAATAATATAATAATAATAATAAGTAATAATAATAATTAAATCAAATAAAATTGTCATCTAGAATGTTTAGCAGTTGGTTATTTAGTAAATATCACATCTTCAAACTGTAGTTACTTTGCGCATATCATGTCCTTTGCGCATGTTCTATGTGCAGTTATTTACAATTAAGAGTGAGAAAAGTTAAATACAGCTTTTATCTATAATTAGGGATAAACATAATGTAGAAGTAAGTTGGAGTATTCGCATGTTCTTATTGTATCATCATGACATTTTGTTATGTATCAAACAGAAACGGTCTTTGATTGTACGTTAATTTTGATGTTTCATCTATTTCTCAAAATTGCCTGTTACAGCATTATATACAGCTATTAAAACCAGAATATAAAAAATATCTCCGGCGCTATTTTTGTACAAATGAGATATTTAGCAACATTGATTGTAAATTTCTTCAATGGATTTAATGAATCCTTCCTCTCTTGAGAGGGTTTCATGGATGTATATTTCTTTCTCTTCCCATTATATAGAACAGCGTTTAGGAATATTTTTCTTGCATTTTCTGAGAAATATTTTATTTGTAGTGAGAGATTTTCTAATATCCTCTGTATATTTGTGGCAGTTTTCACCAATTGTGTATTTCTTTCATTTATATACTACTTGGCATTTGAGTTAAATAGGCAAAATGTACACCCAATTAATTTTGGGTTTACTCTTTAATTTTATCATTAGAGAGTTTCACTAACCTTTCTCACTTTTATACAACAACTCCTTCCAGTCCTAAGATAGAATGTATTTAAAAAAAATTAAGAAGAAGGTATGCCATCTTGATATTAAGTAGAGAGAGACAAAGTAAAGAAGTATAAAGAGTAATATGAAGAAATGCAGTAGTAGTATAGTATATGCAGAGTATATATGACATGACTAGAAGAATAGAAGAAGAAGAAGAAGAAGAAGAAGACAGACTAGCAAAGACTTTACAGCGACACTAAGAAGATAATATAAGATAAGAGATAAGAGATAGAATGAAATTAAAGAAAAGTAATAAGAATACTAGAATAGAATGAATAAGTGAATGATAAGTATAAATAAGAAAGAAGAATAATATAATAAGTAAAGTAAGAATTGGAAAAAAGGTATAGAAGATAATGTATACTTAGTTCATAATTATATATTGAGCTAAATCTTTTTGAAACAGAAACTGAATAAATTCACTTACCTATATAGTTATACCAAATGCTATAGAGAAATCTACCTCGTCATAGTTGGATTATAAATATATAAAATTTGTACTATAATTTCACTCGTCATATATCACAAATAAACCTTGTAAAGGTAGTCAATATACTTAGTTATAGGTATATAGCTCTTTAAAATAAGTTATGTTCGATATAGTGGCACTGAATAACGTTGTAGTATACTAATATTATATATATATAAAACCACCTACTACTTTACTGCTTTACATGATACCCTAATCTCAAACACAATAATTATATTATATTATTAATAATTAATATACTATTATATTAATATATAAAAATATATATATATATATAAATATATTAATATATATTATATAATAATATATATATATTATATATATATATATTATTATATTAATATATATAATTAATAATTATATTATTAAATATATATAAATATTATATATTAATATATAATATAATAATATATATATATATATATTAATATATATATATATATATTAATATATTATATATATATAATATATATTATATATTATATATATATATATATATATTATTAATAAACTATTATAATTAATATATATATATTATATATATATATTAATTATATATATATATATAAATTTTATAGAAAATAAATAATATTTCATTTGTGAAAAATATTTTATGTGAAATATTTCTGCCCTTTAATTACAGTTACTGAATATAAATTTATTGCAAATTTCACAAACTTTTATTCATCCTAAAATTATAAACAACCGTATGTGTGTGTTGTGTTGTGTGAATCGGTGGTCAGGTGAGTGTAATTTCTCTTTAGAAGTTAGGAAAAGAAAAAAGTTGTTGTCTTGACTAGCATATCGAGTGAAAGACACAAATTTGATATATGCTATTGAAACATTAACACTTGCTTTTTTAAAATTTAAAAAATGATGTAGAAATCATTCTTGTTGATAAATATTACTCTGTGTTAGTTACAACAGATGTTTCCATTGTTTAAAATAAAAAAGTGTTAATTTCAAGATCAAGTGTCTTGGTTTATAGAACTCAAATTATCAGTTAAAAGAATTTCTTGTGTCTATTTTTGGTGTGTCACAAAGAGAGATTAAAGAGCCGCGAGAAATTCGAGTGTTTTAATTTAGGTATATGATTTTAGAAAGTTGTGTGTATATATTATAGTAACTAAAATTTTATTAGTATCAGGTATGCTAAGATAAGATTAAGAGGCAGCAGCATATATGTTTCTTCATAGATAGTGAGTATGGGTTAGAAAAGGTGTTTGTTATATTAAATATGTCATAAGGTAATTACTCTTCACTAATACTAGCCAAATAATATTTATACACGATAATTCCAAATTGGAAAAAAATCTCAATGTAAATAGATAAGAAATTATCTAAACTTTATATATCACTAGTTACTTGAGAAGACATATTTTTTAATTACTCACACATTTACTGGCATTATAACATGAGTTTCATAATTATTATATACATTATCACTCCTCAAGTGCAAATCTATTTAATAGAGACTTATATCATATGTGTATAATATTAAATAAACCTATTATCTCTTAAACTTATTATGAGATAATATTATCGATAATCCATTGATAATTATCATACGTTCTTTATTAATGTGAACTCATTGTGATTTATGATAATTACCCTGAACTATAATTACGAAACATTATATAATTATGTATCTATTAGAATTTATCAATTTATCGTGGCTTTCATAGGAATGATATAGCAATGAGTAGCTATTTAACAATTATATTAATATATATATATATAAATATATTATATATATATATAATATAATTATTAATATATATATATATATTATATATATATAATTTTATATATATATATGCAATAATTAATATTAATTATATATATATATACTATATATATGACCCTAAACTTAATCATTGAATTTAAAATAAGTTAACTCTGATAGTTTGATAATGCGATAATTTTCATAGTTTTCACTTAAAAATATATCTTTTGAATTAAGAACGGTTCATTTATTAAAAGTTGTATTATCAAAAATATATAATACATGTATTATAAGCACGTATTTATGAGAAACTAGACACAGAAGAAAGTTAAAAATTCTCTTGTTAAGACGAACAAGCCTAAAATTGGAATAAAAATATTTACTTAATCGACATAAAATAGCAATTATATTCTCATAAATATATTTACACCAATTACAATATTTAGCGCATTAAAAATAATGTAAGCTAGGTTTATATGATTTATATGTCCGAGTTTTGTACACATGATTTTCAGCACTCCAAGCAAAACTCTTTTTCCTAGATGGCAGGCTTGCGGATACTTTTCGGGTTCCTTGATACTATTATTTTTGTTTACGTATTAGTGCTGCTGATATATAGGTAAGAGACTGTTAGAGGACAGTTTCCAAATAAGTATACTGGTGACGTGCGAGTTTTTGCGTAATGTGACGTTTATATGCTTCTTTGGCACGTCTCTATATATTCATTTCTCACCTGAGTGTGCTGATATTTTTATTTAGATATTAATATACTTAAAGTATCTTTTTAGCATTTAAACATTTTCGATATAAATATAAGAAATGTATTTGATGAAATTTGGTGCCAATTTTTTTATTAATTAAATTTTATCACCTCTTTGTGAATAACTTCTAAAATTACGATTTGTCTTAAATTTTTTTTTTAAAAATTTGTATCACAATATTAAGGATAGGAAAAAGTGATAAATCAGCGGTCAAACTGAAAAAGTATAATTATTATTATTATTTAATTTAATTATTAATTTATTATTATTATTATTATTATTATTATTATTTAATTAATTATTATTTTATTTATATATAATATTATTCATTATATTGATTATATGTGTAGCAATGTTAATTATGATTTATGATATATTGAAATATATATATTATTTATATTATTAATTATTTATTGATATATTATTATATATTATTATTAATTATTAATTTATTATTATTATTATTATTATTATTATTATTTAAATATTTAAGTTTGGGTAATTATTATTATGTATTTTTGATTAATTATTGGGGAAAGGTGAATATTCAGGTGAGTGAAAATTATTATCATTTATTAATTTATTATTATAATTATTAATGAAAATATTATATTTATTATTATTGAAAAGTTACGAGTTGTGCAAGTCAGTATATGGAAAATTATTTATATTTTATTTTTTTAGGTATTCCTTGTTATTGCTATTATCAGTGAACGTGTGTTTTAATAACTTCTTTAAGCTTTTCGTTAGGTACGTTACTTATATATTTTAAGCTAAAATGTTGAGAAAATTTAGGTCAAGTCACTAATTCCTAAGAGAGGCAGGAAAAAAGATCATTTAATCGCCTATTTAAGAAAAAAATTGCAGTTTCTAAAAAGTTTACAACAGAGATGAACTATTTGAATTTTTTTTCAAGCCGTTCAAAAAATGTCAAACTTATGAGGTACTATATATATATATAATATATATATATATATAACTATATATATATATATACCGTATTGAGAAGGAAAGCCTATTTGTGCGGATAATATAAACCTAATGATTTAAACTATATATATATATATTAATATATATTAATAATATATTATATAATTAATATATATTTAATATATATATATAATATATATTAATTAAATGATATAATATTATATTATATATATATATATATATAATATATATATAACTATATATTATATTATAATATAATATATATATATATATATATATATAATTATTAATATTATGTAATGTTTGAGTAATGAGAATTGAGGTTATTTTTGAAATTTTTTATAGATATTTGCTAGATTGTCGGTGAACATTACATGTTTGGTAATTATTTTATATTGGTAAATAAATGGCATTTGAACACTAATATAAGAACATTTGTCTGCGGGAAGTCTTATCAGTCCCATATATAACCCTTAAACACTCGATTAGGTTCTCTTGAATATTAAAATAATAATAAAAATAGAGCTTCAGTACCATAAGTCATAATAAGTCTATAAAATTATAAAAAAAGCATTGTTGAAAAATAGTTTTTAAAAATGAAAAATTGGAAAACTTCATGACATGATATTTTATCAATAGGCTTCATTTTTATTAAATCTATATTGTTTTCCACGTTATTTTCTTTCTTATACAAAATAAACATTTAGCTTACTTTATTCTTAAAATTTTTTTCAATGTAAATATACGAGTTGAGAGAGAAATATAAAATATTCTATATTTATTATATTAATTATACACTATTATGACTAAGGACAATATATTAATATAATAATTATAATTATATATTATATTATATATATTAGTATATATTAATATATTATATTATATATAATATATATAATATATATATATATATTATATTATATTATATATATTATATATTATATATATTATATATATATATATATATATATATTTAAAATAATACTATTATATATATTATATATTAATATAATTTATATTAATGCAAATAACTACATAAAATTACATTTAAATAGTTAATAGCTCATATTATTTCTATATTTCTAGAGACATAGCTTACTTATAAATACAGTCTATATCAGTAATATTAATTATTAGGTAGGTGAGCTAAGTTTTACGTATAGTTACATAATATAGTTAGATTATGATAAATGTTTAAGGCCTACTTTATACGGATCAGCGAGTCAACAAGCTACCTCCATTAAAACTGGATTTTTTATTACTTATTTAATCACTATTCCATCTTTTGACAGTGAGAGCGGTGGGTGTACATCTCTGATTTGTAAAATATGGAGAAGATTATTGGAGTGAGGCTGGGTGTACATCTCTACCTATACTCAAGGGAGGGTGATGGTTCGTTTGTTTTCATAGTATAAACCGCCTCTCGTTGACTGTGACACTCACATTACGCACTCTTAATAGTGAGAGCAGCGGGGTCCGGGACCATCCCCTGGAAGTGTGAGCGATGAGAGGAGAGTAGTAGATTCTTCTAATATATATATATACCCTACCCTAGTAGTCCTCACCAACCTAGAGGCCTAGTAAGTAAAGACATATACGTAAGACTTATTATACTACCTGATCACCATTATTCGAGGTATAGTATAGCGGTGAGAAACTTAATACCTACGTGGGTTATATCGTAGTGATTATATACCTACTCATAAAAAAATATAATACTAATACAAATGAAGGTATTACTTTTGGGACTTTATTACGAAACAATCTATCGTTATAACTCTATAAATCTCAAAAACCATTTTGGATAGATCACTTTTTTATGATTTTACTTTGATCTAACTAAGTTGTCATTGGTCGGTAACCCTAATTAATGGGAATACAATGCTGGGAAAGAAGATATCTGAAGAGAACAAGAATAAGAGATATTTAGGATAAACTTATACTGATTAATGATAATAATATAATGAGGATACGTTATTATAAAACTCACTTCACTAGAGTTATAAGAGTTATTAAAGAAAGGCTCACTAAAGAGTTTTTAATCACATCTGAAGAAGAATAGTTCTTTATAGAAATGCATATAAATATTGAATGAACAGATAATCACTCTATAGAAATGGAAATATTATTTTAATCAATTATAATAAAAAGAATGTAACCATATATTTATTTTATTGAATTTCAAGATAATTATTGATAATGAAATCAAAATTATATAACATGGATGTAAAAATCCATTTATAAAATTTCAAGTAGAGGAGTAACAAAATTTTCTAAGACAGGTCTTTTTCAATCAAGGAACCGTTTAATAGATATAGGCACAACATCTGTAAGATCACAGAGGAACAATATTTATCAAACAAACCACTTTAACAGGGGATAGGGTACCTGACGGAGAAAATAGTAAGTTAGTAGAGAATTATTTTGTTAGATACCATAGGATCTCTGTTTTTCTAGTTGGAGTAAATTAGAAATTATTGAAACTGGTTCTAAGTTACTCTGTCCACACTCAGCTACGATAAGGCTACTACTATTGAGCGCATGGTTAAAGTGGTGAGTCTTTGTGTCTCCATGAATAAAAGGATGTGAATACTTCTTAGCGCAGTCAGTATATATATATATATATTATAATTAATAATAAATATATAATATATATACTATATTATATATATATATATATATATATATAATATAGATATATATATATATAATTATTATATATTATATTATATTTATATATATATATATATATATATTATATAATATATATATATATATATATATATATATATATATATTATATGGTCAGCCTCTAAAGAAGAGCCAAATCCATATTCAAAACTACCAAACAGCTACCCGGGAAATGGGAATACATGCTGAATCGCTGGTCAATTTTAGTGTGCGCAATGAGAAGATTGTCTCTATACACTACATGTTTTTCAAATATGGGCGGACACATTCCCTCAAAATAATGAGGTATTGGAAGGTTGGTATCCCCCCTGAAAATCGCTCTTTGCCATCTTTTTGCTATTTTTCTATGATATATATCTTTAGTGTTAAAGAAAATTAGAATAGAGTATAATATTATTGATATGATTTATGTTTCTTGGTTTAGGAATAGCTCCTGTGCTCTACGCTAGATTGGATGTAAGGTGGCTATTACAAAATATGATTTAAATATATATATTTATAATAATTTCTCACATTTCATTTAATTTATTTTAAGGTTAATTTAATTATTACATGCTTATATAATATTATATTAATTTGTGTCCTCACATTATTATTATTGTTATATATTATAATTAATATATATATATATATATATATATTATTATATATATATATATATATATATAATATATTATATTATATATAATATACATATATAATATATATATTTTATATATATATAATATATATAATATTATATAATTTAATATATATATATATTAATTATAATATATTATATATATATTATATTATATATATATATATTATATATATATATATATATATATATTAATTATATATATATATATTATAATATATATATTAATATTATATTATATATATATTATAATATTTATTATATATATATTATATATATATATATATATATACATATTATATTATATATATACTTATATTTATATATTATAGGTATTACTTAGTGTTGTCATAGTAAATTTTAAATAAAAAGAATTAAATTTATAAATATTTCAAAAATATTCATATATTATTTATAGTAAACTTTTATAACTAATAGAGAATACTCACATTATAATAGGGTAAACCGCAAGTGAGATGGCAAGGAGTACTGGAGTCATCTATTCGGCCTCCTGGTGATACGTACGTAGGGGAGGTATATCCCTCACTCCACTATCCAGGTAAATGTAGTCTCTACTCGAAACTCACCCTAGCTTACTTTGGCCTTTATGGAGTGATGTACTAGTGACGGGGGTTTCACTCCGATACCATTACCGCTCCGAGGTATGAAACGTCCCCGAGTACGCAGTGACGAGAGCACCGATGAGCAAGAGAGATCTCGAGCCCGACGCTAGAGTAGGAGGAATATTTTAAAATATGTTATTGGATGATAATTGATATATATTCAATAAGATAAACACAATAAAAAGACACATAAGAAAAAAATAATAAAACAAAATATTATAATATATCCCATAATTGTCTTCTTAAAATATATCTAAACACTGCATAGATACCATATATAATTAAAATCATAAATGCTTTTTATTTTCTCTGGCTTATTTAAATACTGTGTTAGTAAGCTGCCGGTGGACACACTAGATTACCGTCGAACGGTGACAACACACACTATTTAACACTTATAAAATCTGTCACATAGACGATTCGCGATTATATTATAATCTCTAATTGCTTATTAACTTATCATATTTACTGCAAAAGGCGAGATGGAAAGCGTTCACTTCAAAATCTATATATATATATTATATTATATATTAATATAAATATATATATATATATATATTATATATATTATATTTATAATATATATATATATATTATTATAATATATAACTATATATAATATATATATATATATATATTATATATATATATAAAAAATATTATATATAATATATATATATATTCTAATATATATAATATTATATATTATATATATATATATTATTGATTAAAGGAATATGACTTCATATATTATTATTTATTGAATTTTTAAATTTTTATATTAATATTATTCATATATTTGTTATTCTATGATAATAGTCAAATTAAAATTATCATAATGAGAAATAATAAGATGATAGATAATATAATTTATACATACAAATAAAGCTAAAGGATAATTATATTTAAATATATTAAGCTTTCTTGATAAGCTTTAAGGACGAGCAATCAGGGAGAGATTATCCTGTTGTAGCACATTTGTCGGCCTATAGAGGTTAGAAGTTAGACGATCTTTGTGATATATTCTGAAATTCAAGAATTTATTTTAAAAATACATAAAACAAGAGAAAAAGTTACGGCAAAGTAGATCCAGGCTATAGAGTTTACAGGGTAATTCTTAGGTTTATACATAATTCACTTCTATTCAGATCAGCGTATCCACCTTCTCATACATAGGGCATATATATGGTATTTTATTAGGAAGTTGTTTGGTTTTGGATTTAAGGGGTAACTATATATATCCTTAGTTAATATCAGATTATGATATATAAGTTTTGTTAATGATATATATATATTTTACATATATATACAGAATATACATATATATATATTATAATTTAATATTAATATATTAATTATTAATATTAATATACTATATATATATTATAATTAATATATATATATATAATATATTATATATATATATTATATATAATAAATTAATTAATATTATATATATATATTATTATTATATATATATATTAATATTAAATATTATATATATATATATAATATATTATATTATCAATAAACTTACTAATAAAGCTACATATCAATAAAGGGGAACTTATATCATTTTTAGAATCCTGCAAATAATATTATTTAGCTTTTAGGTATAAAAATAATGTAACAAAAATAAATCAAATAACAGAAAATAAATAGTACTCGGGGTGAGAGAATTTTACCTTCGAAAAATTATTAATTATACTACTATGATTAATTCCTTTCAAACGTTGTTAAAACAAAAACAAAAAAATCAAAAAATCATATGATTAGAAAGCCTATTGCTAATAAATGACTACGTTTTTGTCGCTTTATTCTTCTTTCATGTTATAAATTTTATAATATTTATGATAACTAACTATTTAATCACATTCTCTTTCTCTATTACTAACTAAAGGAGTTATCCATTAATTGTGAGTATAGTTCACGCTCATCAATATATCAAGCAATACATGAGGTTATTTGGAGCAAGGAAAAATCTGAAGGAGTGTATCATCATCACATACGGATTCTTTATAAATTAACGGACCCACGTATGAGACTAAGAAGAGTATTATATATATAAAAGGTAAAATCATCATACGGGTGAGGGTTAATGGACTAAATTCACCCCTTACTCGGGGAGGGTCCTCCGTGAAACCCTGTACTCTTTGAGTATTTTGGGTAGTCGAGCGGTGAGTAGGTTTTCCTTCACTACGCCCTACTATCCCCTACTGAGGAATAGGAAAACGTCCCCCTAAGTGTTATCCCCGTCGGCTAATAGCTCACCTTAATACATTGTGAGCCTATATATATACTAGTGTAATACCTTTTACAAATAATAATATTATATATAATTATATTACTTTAAATATATATATATATATATATAATATAATATATATATATTATATTATAGTAATATAATATATATATTATTATATATATAATATATATATATATATATATATATATATTAATATATTTATATATATATATATTAATGAATTATAATATTATATAATTAATTTATATATTTATTATAATATATATATATATATATTATATATAATATATAATTATAATATATATTTATAATTATAAATATATATATATAAATTAAATATATATATTTATATATAATAAATATATATATATACTATTCCGCAGCATCACTCTACCACAAAAAATAGCCAATTTTTAGGTTTAATTGAAGTTATTATATATTAGATGCCCGACTGTATCCTAACTAAGATCTATTAAATCTATATAAATTCTCATAAGAATTAATATACTCAATAAAATGTATTTTACATTATATCTACTACTGTATATAGCTTTTGTAAGTTTCGATGAATTTAGTTTTTTATTTATCTCTTATATACTTTATTATTATATACAGTTCCTATCTGTTAAATTTTGAAGGATTTTACCAGCAATTGTTTTACCTATTATCCTGTATAGCTCATTTTTATTGTGAGTGAGTTTTTTGAGATAATGGAATTTTTTTTTTTATATTTATTTTTTATGTTGCATTACTTCTAAGGCTGGTGCCCATATATATATTATATATAATATATATTATATATATTAAATATATAATATTAATATTAATATATATTCTATATAAAGCACTTCCGTACAATAAAATCAAATAAAACATAAATATTATTCTATAAAAGTCTTACGAAAGTTACTCTTTGTGACAGTTGGAGTATATTATATGGATAAATAAGAAGAGTAGTATAAAATAATGAAATAGATAATATGTTATAAATATAACTAAATAGAAATGCTCTCTCCAATCTGTCTTTATCAGATTAAGATTGCCCCGATTTTTAAATACACATTTTTCCCAATTCATAGAATATAGTTTAGTTTAATTAAGAAATAAAAATCTAACTAAATTTATAAATTCTAAAATATGTCTATATATATAAATGAGTGACTCAAATTGTTTCTTAATGTTGTATGTTTTATGAAAATTTTGTATATAAAAGTCTATATGAACCTTGTTATTTATTGCAAGCAGTAAGTAAACTACTAACTTGCTCTGATTAGCGATCATCAAATCATTTAAATGTTGTGTGGGTCTGGAGAATAACAAGATTAACATTATATTATATTTCTCTTGTTCATGTATGAATTGTAATAGTTGGTATAAAGTTAAAGTATGAACATTCAGTTTTAGGATCTGACTATCTCTCGCATATAATATTAGTCGATCTAATTCGAACAAAATATTAATGGTCGAAACTTACTATTAGGATTATGATATTTGTACACCTACATTCACGAGATATTTATATGATGAATATATATAGTGTTTGAATATAAAATAGATATGACATTAATTCATTATTAAAATTATAAGTAACAACCATTTTAAAAATATTTTAAACAACCTCAAACGAACCGAGTGATATGTAGAATTATGGTGGTTTTCGATCCAATGCTTATAATATATATATATTATTATATAATAATAATATAATATAATATATTATAATATATTAATTAATAATATATATTAATATATAATTTAATATTAATATATTATATATATATAGTATATATATTATATAATATATTTATATATATATTATATATATATATAATATTAATATATATATATTTGATATTAGTAAAATAATATAAGTTTTCTTTCTGACTTACGATTTCGGAATATATATCGGAAATATAATATATATTATTACTATATTAGGATCCCGAATATATATATATATGATATATATATATATATTATATATATCATATATATGATATTATATATATATAATATTAATATATATTATATATTATATATTATAATATATATTATATATTTATATATTATATATATTATATAAATATATATATATATATAATATATATATATATATTATATTATATATATATATATATTATATATATATATATATTATATATATATATATATATATATATAATTAATATATATATATATATTATAATATATATAATGTAAGGAGAAGGTATACGATTATTACCGAGTGAATGAGAATATACTACCTTGGGGAGAGTACATTAAATGTATATGATGTGATAGTACAGCATCCCTCATAGAAGAGCCCACACCAAACCATTTATTAATCAAATAGGACTCTTTGGCCACACACATCATGCTCACCGGCGCCCACGCTGTAAATCATCTTACAGAATGACTATTGTACACTTATACTGGAATAGGCTCTTTCTATATTTATAAGTGGGCAGGTCACAAAAACAATATTGTATCGAGAAAAAAAAATATACTTTCCTTTAATATAAAAAAAGAATATCAAAATGGCAAGCTATCTAAATGTCTAAGCCTATTAGGAGAAGCCGGCAGAGGGGCTTCCGAAAATGTAAGTTCTTTCATATCACGCTCAGGAACCCTACTTTAGATCATCGAAGCTTTTTTATACGGTTACTCGGTTAAGATAATAGGACTTTTCCTAGTAATTTTGGTTTTTGGTTTTTTAACTAAGAATACCCCAAGGGTATACCGGGGAACTATGGCGGAAGTCGGGGTCTCTCGGCCTTCGGGAACTACGGGGTTGGCTATTTCCCCTCCAGGCCGGGGAGGCTCTCCGGAAAGTCTGGGAGTTGACATGGCCCTCGCTCTGTATTGGTGTGGGATTTGGTGCGTCGCGTGAGTCGCTCTACGCGCCCCTCCCCCTACGGGATAATGGAAACAGTGGACTCTCGCCCCTGTGGTTCCCCGTCGGGGCTCGCGTGAATCTCTCCTGAGCGAGCTCTAGGCCGGGGTCTTCTTTTCTTCGTGTTTATAATTTTTTTCAATTTCGTTGCTTTCACCCTTTTTACATAGATTAATTCCCTCATACCTTGTGTGAATAAATTTATCATTATCAACTCTACCTACTTAATATACTACAACCTCTTAAACCAAAACTCCTGAAAAGAGTTTTTATGAGCGTTCTCGACAACCTAAACTCTGTTTCATGTTCCCGTTTATATTAGCTTACTGTCTATTTCATTATTCAATAGTATTTACATTAGTGTCTCACTTTAAGGGTATTGTGCTTATTGTACACAATAATATATATATATAGTTAATTTAATTGATTCCTTATATAATATATAGATTTATTCTTTCCGAATTTTCTACTCATTATATTGACTCTAAAATAACTTATATTACTGTAATTTACTACTATTATAAATATCTTCTAGTGATTCTGTTAATATATATTCTAACAAACTAATCCTGTCATCACTGTATTTATATACTATAAGTTCACTTAGTATTTCAATGTATTTAATATTCTAACTCATCTGACTATCCTAAATTCTCCTTGTTAATTTATATTTAAAACATATTTTTCTATTATCTTTATTTTACGCTTTTCCTTTGAAAATCACCAATTCTTGATGAATTTAACGTTAAACACGTCGCCTCAATTGGACTTTCCCTCTATTTACTATATTACTCAAACTGGACGAATCACTTATACAATACTAGGCCTCCTTTCTACTCCTGAAGGGAGCTGACTTCATATAGTGCGATCCCCCTCCAACAGACATACTAAACTCAATTTTCGATGATTTCATATGATTGTTTCTTTTATGTATTATATGGCTTCCTAAACTCTATTTCTATTTATACATTCTTCTTCACCATAAACTTCTGATATACTTCTCATTAGGATTTGTTAAACACCAAAAATGTTGTATTTCTCTCTCTCCCTTTTTTTGGT
The DNA here is from genome assembly GCA_015478945.1 of Trachelipus rathkii. NCBI lineage: Eukaryota > Metazoa > Arthropoda > Malacostraca > Isopoda > Trachelipodidae > Trachelipus > Trachelipus rathkii. The sequence continues at coordinate 30,604 of JABUQX010072792.1, forward strand.
TATAAGATCACTTCACATATCCTGTTTTACCTGGGTAAGTTCATTCCTTAGTATAGTCTTTTCGCAGGAGAGATTAATTCGCCCGAGGCGCTTGTGACCTGCATTGTGGCCTAGAGGGAGCGCGTCTATTATATTGAAATCATTTCGGTGCTCTTAGAGCTAAACTGGAATTGAATTTGCGATCGTTAACGTCTTTAATATTCCATTGGAATTTAGACTACTGATTCGGTGGTAAGGGGTTTTTCCTCGTGCTTCGGTGTAGGGGTTCATCGGAGTGTGCCCGGAAGGCATAACCGATCTTGAATCCTCTCTGGCATGGAGGCGTATATCATAATATTACCTATATTTACTTATTCCCTTTCACAACTGAACTTAACAAACAATTGGCTTAACCTCCTGATTGTTCTCTGATATGAGTGATATATTTATACGCCAAGGTACTTATACTGATTTAGGAAAATATTCGTTTTCATATTCTCAAGATACACAATCACATGAATCATATTTCAATTTCCGGAATTCATTGCATAAAAAATTTAATATAATTCTTATACGTAATACACTAAATTAAACTTCTATCTCAAGTAGAAAATGTAATTAATCTTTATATCTGATTCCTCTTTCTCAATTAAATATTTCTAATCATATTTATTTGCAAAAAAAATAATGTTTATTTAACTTCACGTCTTCTTTCTTCTCTTATATCCCTCCTCTAATATATACTCCTTTTATGGCTAACAAATAGCTTCAGTATATTTGAAATCTCTACATGCTATAAAAGCTTTTACTCTTCGCTAAAACATTATATATACTCTTCTATTATCCAGCTTCTTTGATAATTATTCAATTTGTGCAGCGACTCTTACTGTACACTATACATGTCCTCCCTTCACTAACTCCCACTTATTTATGACCCTACTTTTTTATAGGAAAAACTTGTGGTGTTTTCAGAGGTAGGATGTTTTCATAAGGGAAATTATCTTTACTATATCTTCTATGGGCTTAAACACTAAAACAGTCTTCAAAGTGGCGGGACGGAAATGATGGAATTCTTTTCCACTATACTCTGTGATTAATAAATTATATTTATCTTACTGTTGCCGAGCGTTGCCAGCAGGGGAAACAGTTATATTTTCGAGCACACCCATATGTTTCTATTTAGAGTAAAAATATTCCGAGTTATACATATGACTTTTGATACATCAAAATTTTCTCCTTTTTGGTATATGTGTCACTATTCTTTCGTTTTCCTGATGGAAATGCGGCATCATTTCTACAAAACTACGTGTACTATGTGCATAGGAAAATAAGATAGCATCAAATGGTCTCGCCATCTTGACCCCTCAAAACTATCTCCTATTGATTTAACTTAGTGTCTATCTCATATAGGACTCAATCTCTTGAGAGAATCTAGTTCCTTAGGTATAAATGATTTGGAAATATCATCAATTCTTCTGATTTTATCTCTGATCTCCAGTATTACTTTAGTACGAAGCCTTTCTACTAGTGATCTTCTTTCTTTTCTTTCCTTTTCTTAGTTGTTTTCCTTTCGACATTTCGGTGAATCCTAAGACATTTCTTGGGGCCATACATTGGATACATTACGCATTTACTCCAAATTTTAATATCATGTATAAACGAATATAGTGGAATAGAATTTTTGAGACACGAAAAACTATCTAATAGTCATTACTCCAAATCTTACGCGTCAACTCATATCAGTATACTATATCATTTTTTGGCACCTCTCTACATTTGATTTTTACTTATCTCACGGAGAATTACGTTTTGGAAGGTTTTCCATATTATCCAATAGCAGCTGTTGTAGACACGTGTCAAACCGTTCCTCAATTGAATAAGTCCATTCTTTATATGGTTTATAATTATATACCTTATAAGTCTATAATAGCTCTTAGCTGCTTCAGTCAAAACTTTCCCAATCACCAACTCTCTTTAATTTTTCATTAATTATCTACTCTCAATTACTTCATCATTTATTCACACCTATGCCGACTACTCCACCCTTTATCACTCCTTTCATTTTGAAAGATGCCCCTTTCCAACAGCAATTAGATCAAGCTAGAAGGGAATCCTTGGAACAACTAACCTCGGATCTTTCCCCAATTTCTAATTGAGGCATTGAGAATATGGTTGTTTTCAATGCCTCAAAAACTCAGTTCTTCTATCTTTTAACTCAACATAATTTTCTACCAAAACATAATATTTTCTTCAAAAGCACGTAACTCAAACCTTCGTCTGTCTTTAATATTCTTGGTGTTCCCTTTTTTCATGACCTTAGTTGGAATGATCATATTACTTTTCTTTCTGAAGAAGCTTCTAAGAGGTTCGGTGATCCGAAGGCGCTTCAAAATTTCTTCACGTCATCCCAGGCGGTTGTTTTTCATTAAGGGTGCCGATTCACCCTGTATGGAATATGCTTCACACATATGGTGTCGTTCCACTCACATAGCTCCCCTTGAAGAGGTGGAGTCTAGGACTTTTCGTCTTACCAACTCTCCTGTCTTACCAACTCTCCTATTCTCACTAACTCTCTTCTCTCCCTCCAGTCTCTTTCTAGTTGTCGAATTGCTGCGTCACTCTCTTTATTCTATGGCTATTACAATGGGCATTGTTCTTCCAAACTCTCTAGTTGTAAACCTCCTACATTGAGAAATGTTCTTGTGAAACACTTTTCTACACAGTATCATCCCTTCTTTATATCAAACTCTCTGATCCCAGACTTGACCACTATGCTCAATCTTACATGTACTCAACTGGCAAAGTCTGGAACACGCTCCATTTATCAATTTTCCCAACTAACTAACTACCTTTGAGGCGCACACTTTCAAACTCTGCTCATCAGAACATGTCAGCCATTAAATTGGATGCTGGGTTGAGAATTTATACCCCTGATTAATCTACTGTTGATGCATATATAATATATATATTATATATTGTTATATATATAAATTTGGTAGGAGACTTACCGACCCTTTCATTAACGAGAAGAAGTTGACATAAGTATATTTAATATATATATATATAATGGTTTTTTTTTTTTATAATATAACTATTTATAATAATTCACTTGAGTTATACTATTTGGGTTATTAATCGATTATAACACATAATATCAAAATTCGAATTTTATTTTTATATAATTTAAATTCGCATATAGGTCAGAAAGAAACTAAGATTTAATCACTGATGTATATTAATATATATATATATATATATATATAATATATTATATATATATAATATATATATATATATAATTATATAAATATATATATAATATATTAATATTATATATATATTAATAATTAATATATTATATTATATATATATCATATATATATATATATATATAATTATAATATATATATATATATATATATTATATATATATATAGGTATTCTGGTATATGCCAACGACTATCTAATTAAAAAGTGAGTTATTGACATTGATCAATAAAGAATATCTCGCAAGGTCGCAGAATAGTATCCATACTGTTTTCAATCCGTCTTCTTCACTAAAGTAGATTGAATATTAAATAAGAGTATGACATAAGAGTAGGGATGACAGAGATTACAAAGAGGAAAAGGAGACGAATTAAATAGACTGAGAGAGTAATATTCATTAGAGGATTTTATAGATTATTCTTGAAGCTCTGAGGTGAGACGTCAATTCGATTTCTATGTCCTCAACGGGGAAATTGTTTTCAGGACCCCTTTTTTTTTCTTGACTTTTTTTTTTTTTTTTTTTTTTTTTTTTTTTTTTTTTATATGCACGAGCCGCTTTATAATGTCCTTGGCGTGTAGATACACTCTCAAGCCCGGGTCTGTGTTCGGCAGTTCGATTACATCTAACTCGAGGCCTCTGCTATTGTTTGTTCATTCAGGACGCTTATCTTATATTTCCTTTCTTTCCTTAATTCCGGGTATATGTTGAGTTTCGTTCTAACAAACCCCGCTCTTTTTGTTCTTATTGGTGATGATTTATGTCACGGTAGGTTTCTAATACTCTGAGTGAGTAACGTCGGCCCGTTTCTCTCATGTAAAGTGTTAGATAGTGGAATGTCGAGTACACTCACCGTTTGATAATAATAATAAATATTAACCCTACCTCACTACCATCATCTGAGGGAGTAACTCTTCAATGAGGCCCACTCCTAAATAATAGTTGATATAATAATAATAATTAATAATAATAATAATAATAATAATAATCACATCATTAATTAATTAGGGGGGCTCGTCTGACTCCCTGTGGCGTTATTTCCATTAATTTTCTAAGGTTAAATAACTAGAATAACAAATAAATAATAATGCCACACACATCTAAACATTATATTATCACATGCATATTAAATAAGAATAATGATTAAAAAGTCGCATTGGCCCTTAGCCCATGAGAGATTAAGATTTTAATTTATATTACAGCTATCTAATACTCAGATTATAAACTTTTATAATAATGTAGCACAAATATTTTTAAAAAACAATAGGGATTAATAAATAAAAGAGGGTTAAGGTGCCCAGAAGGCGAGATTGTTCAAAAATGTGATTATCTATATATATCTCACGGTACAAAATCTATATGATATTTATGACATAGATATCATTAAACTTAAACATGATGTTATAGTATAAAATATTTATCCAATAACATTGCGTTTGAATATTTATATTTTGAACGTTTATCTATAAAGATCTTACTAGAGTTTTGAATAATATCTATAATGACGAAGACATACGAGTTTTATGAAGGAATAATTGGGGTATAATTTATATAAATAGTGAAGTAATAAAGTGCATACATATGACCAATCAATTATTGTATGACATAAGTTGAAAATTGTATATATATACTATTTTAGGCCTTAACTTTCTTCTTGGTTGCATTTAATCCTTTCAGAAAACATAGAAGAAGTTTGATTTTTTTTTTATGATTAAAGCCATCTACCGTTTACTATCTGAAATTAAAATTTGAGCTATACCTATTGTCATCCAGTTTTCAATCAGTTATTTTCTTAATTAAGCGAATATTTTTTTTACGATTTTATATCTATTAGATATGTGCATAAGTTATTTATATTATGCGAAATTCGCTTTGATTCTCGAGGTTATGCGTTCCATAGAGTTTTTCAATTTTAGGCAAATTATGCTCAGTATACGCTCTGTTCTGTAAGTTTAATAATTAATTACAATCTTATAAAGTTATATGTAGCTATAAATTAAGGGTTGGTATATGAACCTTTGTCAGTAGGTTTAGCGTAAATACTTATGCTGAATAAAAGGATACGTTAACGTCTTAGAAATGAATGAATAGAAGTATAATCAGATTTTTCAAAGGTAAAGTTTAAAATACACAGTTTTGAGTTTATCACATTAATACATAATGTATATTATTATTAATACATCTTCATTATTACTTTATGAAGGTTTCAAAATGTCGCACTAACTAATATTAATACTAAATAAGAATTTAGGTATATTGAGAATCATTTATTACTGTTTTAATTTATTAATTTTTACCCTCAATTATAATAAGGTTTAAAATTATTTTAGGACCTTTCATATTTTGACATGTATAGAAGTCTGCGAAAGTTGGTCTAAGCGGGACCCATGGAAACAGAGGTGGATAATGATTCCCAAAATCACTACTACTCGTTATGCTAGTGATTAATCATATAAAACGTTTCTAACTAATATTATAAATGAATTTACGATTTGACGATTATTTGATTTAACATATTAGTTCCATACAAAAGAAATGAAATGGAAATGAGTATAATGTTTAGAGTATTGGAGGGTAAATATTACATGATTAATTAAATATATAAATAATAAATAATAAAAATCAAAATATAAAATATATTTATTCTACTCTTTAGTGTAAATACATGGTTTAGTATTTATACTATTTTAATTAATTAATATACACTGAATTACATGAAATGAAAAAGGGCTATTTATTATATATATAATATAATTAATAATAATAATAATAATTTAAATAATATAGATAATAATAATAATATAATATAATTATATATATAATAATATATATATATAATATATAATTAATGAATAATAATAATAATAATAATAATAATAATAATAATAATTTAAGTTAAATATAATATATAATTAATAATTTAGATTTCTAACCATATTAATTTTAAATTTAAATATTTATCATAACACAAAGCTTCTCCAACCATTTATAGGTATAAATTAAGTCCACATACTTGAAGAAAATTAATTTTAACATTTTTATCATAATTATATATATTTATCGTATTATTTAGTAATTTTTGACCAAAAATATCTAACACTGGACTGGATGTGATATAATAAGTTAAACATTTTTTAGCAACTGGGGATGATATATTATGATTTAACTAAAGCTTTACATCGCTCGTGTTACTTAGATCTTTAAAGGTATCCTCTTAATTTATCGCTCTTACTTACCACGTTTAGCGGCTTATAAAGAAATTAATAAGTTACTTCGTCTCTGCTATAAAAGAATCATAGAATTCTTCACAAACTGCGGACGAAAAAATAGGAGATAGCGCTCACGGCAAGAGCGTGCTCATCGTTCTTACGTTGTATGGTTTTAAGAGAACACAGTAGGATCTCTAGGGGAGGTTTGAGCTGGGTGGGTAAGGCTAACATATAAACATGAATAAATTAATCATCTTAGCACGAGGTAGTGCACATAGAGAGGTAATGAAATATGATATCTAAAACAGAGAAATGAGTACTAAAAATATAAAAATGCCAATAGTTTTTGATGAAAAAGAAATAAATCTGCGAGACTCAAGGATCTCATCAAGTCACAATTAACACGCGTGTTCAAATATATATCAGTAGAGTCATTTGAGTGTCAAACCTAATCTACAATTGTAGGATTTCGTTTCACTATATATCATATATATATCTTTCATACAATCTTGGCATTGTGTTTTAGAGAGTAAAATAAATACTTCTTTACATATAATCACATGTTTTAAATAAAATTATATGTTCACATATTTTTGTTGAATACGCTGGCGACAGCTAGATAAAAAGTTTTTGAGCGACTTAACTTTGAGACATACGCTCGAGTTCTTACCGAACGATTGTTGAAGGTGATTACTTTTTTCGGGGATACAATACTAGGTACCTATTGGCAAAACCTAAAAAACACTACAGGTTATTAATTCTATCGCAAGTCGTATTTCATGTCATGATAGCTATTTCGCATATCATATATATTTTTACACTCACTGTCAGATACATCATATATCTCATGGGTGTTTTTTTAGACACGGGGAGTTATTTGTGGTATATCGAAATACAATTCGCACTCCAAATATTTCTGCACTCTTACTTAACTTGAACGGATGTAATTTTTTCAAAATACAGGGGTGTGGTTCACATGACCACCGCTAGATTGATGTATCTCTAGGAATCTAGCTGGAGTCCGAGATATAGTCGTGAGAATTATACGGAATATCATTCTTATAAACATAGAATTTTTTTTTTCTATCTCTCTATGGGGTCAGACGAAATTTCTTTCAGTTATAGTCATATATTTTTCACTCACTTAGGTTCATGGGTGTTTTTTTTTTAGCCCTAGGTTTGTTCTATCCCAGATTCTCACGTACCTTTATTTTCTGGGTTGATATTTATATGTATAGAGGTAATTACAACCCCAAAGGGGGAATGATCCCCATAAAGGGGGTGGAGCGCACACCTCTATCATTTTTTTCAAGATACGTTTAGTTAGTTATTTTTAAGTTTTTGTATGTAAATAGTTTTTATAGTTTTATTTTTTATATGTTGTCATGTTCTTTCATGGACTTTTTTTAAAGAGCACTAACCTTGTGTTTTTTATGTATTGAGCGTCCGACCTATATTGTTTTATAAATCGTTACTTGAGTTAATCATACGTCATAATTCTTCAATCGAGTCGTTTTCTCAGGAATGAATGCATTCATTCGATTACGTCGCATCGTCTAATGGAAGATCTGACGTCAAGCGATTTTATAGGACTCAGATATGTCGTTCGCGAGCAAATACGTGTTGTTTGATTGTCTGTGTCGGCTCAGAGGTTTGGGTCAACAGGGATATTGGAGCAAAGGAGAAGAAAAGTTGCGGCAGTTATTCTGAGTAAGTGCGAGACCACTCTCTCAAACGCACGCATTTCGGGTGTGCACATGCCTGCCAGCTTGGGAGGATCTTTGTGATACTGGTTCCGTCTGCAGAGGCTGACTCTGTAAGACATGAGAAATCGCCTATCGTGGGACATATAAGAAACTCTTTACGCGCAAGTATGATAACTAAAAGGTAGACTATAGACTGTATAAGGATAGGATGGTACTCGAACAGATATGGTCTAAACCCGCTCCCCCTTTTCTCAAGGGTGATATGCTCGAACAGTATGGTTCTAGAGAAACGAGACTCACACGCTTTTGCTCTCTATATGAATAAAAAAAGGAGGAAGGTAGATTACGAACCTCCTTCCGCGTATTTCAGTTCCTTGCTTTAATACCTAAGCCGAGTGTATATATGGAAGATAAATATAAAGAAACGTTTGAGGGGCGGTAAAAGGTCTCGTTACTGTCACTATGTATGTTTGGGATCTACACCAGGTGAGAACTAATACATCTTTCCATACGATGTGAGAAAATAGAATGTGATGTCCACACGCTTAGTTGTGAGAATCTAGAAGTCTCTTCTCTATAGGTTATAAGTGAACCTCTTTTTACACACATTGATATATATATAGGTATTTATGAGAGAAGGATAAAAAAATATATATAGAGTATATATATAAAATGGAAGGATGGGAGTTGTGTGAGTATGTGTGAGCACGTTGGTGACGAGTTGTATCGACGAGGATATATAATTAGCACTCATAGTGCTAGATATGTGCGTGAGATTGGAAAGTTACTCTCACAATTTAATCTTGAAGAAATGTGGTTAACAGGTCAGAGTAGGAAAGAGAAAGATATTAAGAGATTTACAGTTAGTATTCACTTCGGTAGTGTTTATACTCACCGCTCTCACGTGACAAGGAGATATAGAAAAAGACTATCCCAGAGTTTACAGGCATATAATATGTCGACTACATATAAAATTATTAATGATAATATTGTGGAATTATGAATGAGATATTTATAAATTTATGATTGAATTCTTTCTCAAACATTAGAAAATCTCTAATAAGTTCACGAGATATTATTATATATAGGTATTGAGTAAACAAAATAATAAATATTTATTTTAATATATTTTTTATATATAGTGTATTTATTTACCATGAGACTTATAGTATGGTAGGATTGTATAAATAAGCTTCTACTGAATCATCGTTATTGACCTCACAATATTCATATATAGGTTTGGTATGGTTGCTTGATGACTTAGTGGGTTAAACTGGCAAATTAAATAGTGGTGGGTAGCATAAAAAGTGAGGTATAAGTTAATAATATGTTAGAATTATATGACATACTGGAAGATTCAGAGAATCACAGTAGTTTATAAAATAGTAGCAGGGAAGAGAGAGAGAGATAGTATAGAGAGTTATGAGATAGAGATGAATGAGAGAGAGTATAAGATGATATGAGAGAGAGATGAAGAGAGAGGAAGATGAGAGATGAAGATTAAGAGAAGTATAGATGAGAGAATGAAGGACTAATGTAGATATATATATATATAGAAAGAAAAGAAAAGTTTAGGTACTGAAATGTAAAACTTTAAACATATAAATATTTCATGTAAGGCACACACTCTCCATCACGCGAGAAAAACTGCGGAAGAATACAGTATGTGGAGTGGGTGTGATGTGTAAAGGAACTAAAAAATATGATGATATCAAACACACTAGGCGTACCTGGTAGAATTCTCAACGTTAAGGAGGTAGGACACAAGAGTTTTATATATATGAATGAGAGAGTGGGCCAAAAGAATAAAAAAATTTAGAAAGTCTTTTGAGAGGATGAAATTAAATAACAAGAAGTAATTGAAATTTATGTGATTGTCACAGGAAACAGATAACAGAGAATATTAGAATGAAGAAGATCTAAAAGGTCATTAGTAGGCGGAAAGTGAGATAAGTTAAGAATAAAAATTGGGGAGGGTTATCATGCTTAGCAAAATCATATGAGTATTATAAAAAATCAAAAGATAGCATTTATGGCACATAATTATAATAAGTAGAAATAGAGAAAACTTACACACAGTAGACTATTATAAATACTGTAACATTATTAATAGATGATAATTATTCTGAATAGAGAAGAAGGTAAGCAATTGGAGGTAACGAGGAGCAATTTGTTAGGGAGAGTAGAGACGGATTAGTATATGTATGAATTCCACAATTTAAACACGAATGGTGAAGAGAATAAATGAGTAGATATGATGGCTTATCGAAATGAAGAAATGGAAAGTACGTCGGTGATTATAGCGAACGATGGAATTTCACTGATAAGAGTTTGAAAGAAGGAAGGATAAGGAGCAGCAACTAGAAGAATGAGAATATTATTTAAGTGATAAACTTTATTAATAAATTGATTGGATGGAGGGTGAAGTTCAGGTAGATGTGAGACATAATTATATATATAGTTGATTTTATAAATAGTTATTCATGCTCATTTATAAAGGGATAAATATTAATCCGGATTGAAATGTTGGAAAATAATTAATAGAGATATATATAGCTTTCTTGAGTCATATCAATGAATTGTAGCGTAAATTAAATTGATTTGAATTAAATGGATTAAATTAGAGATTAGATATTGTCGAGTTTAGAACACCTACTTGTGTTTGTTAGAAATAGGTCAGGGAGTACTTATTAGTATCGACTTTCCTGTTTGTTTTAAGATAGTGATGGATATAAATATTGGAAATTTAATGAAAGATCATATATAGATCTCTTGGATTGGATCTTTGGCAAAAAACATCGTGAGCATATCCAGTAATTGGTTATGCTATAGCAGAGTTTATATATATCACCGAATAGCCTAATGAACTTTTAAAAAGATTAGTGGGATGGGTATAGTAGATAGGTGGTAATAACTGGTGTAACTACTATATATATATACGCAATTGATATATGGTCAAGAAATATGAATCATTTACAACAAGGGAATATAAAAGGATCAGAAAGCTAGCATTGAGAATATATTAATATAAAGATCTTTGAGGTCACGATTAATAGAATAGACAAGGAGATGATAATGAGGAGTGAGAACTAGATAGGGTTATAGAGAGATATAGTTGTTGTGATGCCTTAGTGTTGAACAGGATAGATTCTGCGAGATTGAGATGGTGAGTATAGTATATATATATAATATATAATATATATATATATAGCTATCGAAGATATCGAAAACGTATTTAATAATTATAATAAGCACCTATTTATCAGCATGAAAATCTTGTTTGCTTTCTACTTTGTCCCCTACTGAAAATAAAATCCATTCCAAGTTAAATTACCGTTAGCATCTCCGTAGTGACAAGAAATAACCCAAAGGTGTGCATTTATTGAAAAATAATTGTTTAGATAAGCTCGTTTTTTTTGTATATGGAGTTATACAAGAGCTATAAGTTAATATAATCTTACAACCAGTTATATGCATATTGTGCTAAATCTTTGTGTGATTATGAGTTAGGGACGGAGTTGAGTCGGGAGGAGACTCCACTAAAATGATTCACGAAAACTGGATCTAGTTTATAATTGCCTATAGATGATGAAAATCATTTGCTTTATTTCAATATTAACCCCTTAAGCCCGATGAGGGAACCTATTTCGTCATACTTCACAGTTGTATTCTTCAAATATTGCATCATGTATTTGGTCATCAACTAAATCACGTATTTCGTTATATATTATATTTTTATCATATATTGCCTTGTATATTTCGTTATATATTTCATCATATATTTTGTCATATATTGCATCATATGTTTCGTCATATATTGCATCATATATTTTGTCATATATTAAAATAAACGTTATAATATTATTAACTTATATTATAACATCCACGAGGCAAATGAATTTACTTATCTGAAATTCTAGAATATGAGCGAAGAAATTTCTTTATAATTCAATTATTTATTATAGCTATTATTATTTATAGTGGCTGGTTTATTTTCTATTTAATTTTTACATCGCAAAAATATTTTTTATTATAAATTTTAATATTTGGTATATATATATACTTTTTACAAATTTAAATTTCAATTATTTTATAACCTAATATTATATGGGTATAGTAGAGCTATATCTACTAATGTGTACTGATCCTAATATTAATTAATATAATTATATATATAACTATAATTATATATATAATATATATTAATATATACTTAATATATATATATATATATATTATTATTATATATATATATATTTAATAATATATATTTATATATATATAATATATATATATATCTTATGGTAGTTTATATATTTATATATATAATATATATATATTTTATATTATAATATATATATATATATATATATATATATATATACTAATTATATATATATATATAATAATATATAATGTGTCGTAGTCTAGTTTAAGCTAGTTCAATTATATAAAGAAAAGATTTTACTTTCAGTATTTTTATTACTAAATTAGATTGATAAGTCATTGACTAAATAAGGATAATTTTTATTTTAGGCGTTAGATATTAATTTTCACAGATAAATAGGATAAAATAATTCTAAATGTACCTTTATAAATTTGGAGCTTTAGATAAATATAATTTATAAAATCTTTTATATAGCTGTTGATATTAATAATAAATCAAGTGTGGTAAATTTACTGGAAATGGTAATAAAGAAAACTATTCATTTTTTAATTTGCAGATTGTTTGGAATTTCGTTACTTATATGGTTTGAATAGTTTTATCCTTATTTCATAGCAAAGATTATTACATTTTTTTTTATCTGATACTGATAAAAAGAAAAGCTCAATAAATTTTAGACACGTTACTATTCTTCTAGTGAAGAGAAAATATAAAAAAAAATGACAAACTTACATTTTTGTGTTGGAGTCCTAGGTTAAATAGTGTCCTCTTGGGACAACTCGATCTGATTTCTCAATTGAAATCTTATTATCTTGAATTTCTGAAATTTCTCAGCCATTAGTAGATATAAGAATTACCATATTGAACCATGGTTATTGACTAGATTGTTCCGACGCCAGCCACATACAGATCCAAAGATGTTTTTATCAAATCTTAAAGAAAGTTTTTATGATAGTCAGTTTAACAAATGTTTTATGATACAAATACGGTATTTCAGTAGTTTCGACAAAGGACATCTCATGTTAGACTTCTCGAACCTAACAGACATTTATAAATGACCTTTGACGATTCTTTCTGAATGTATGAAAATCTATAGGTTCGATACCTGTCGTATTAGCTTAGGGCTGTATAGCGGAGTCGGAGTCGGAGTACATGGATATCGGAGTCGTGTAGATGAGTCTCAGTGTAATTATTCCAAGAGTCCGAGTCTGGAGTTCGAAATTCTGGCTCACGTCAATAGAGGAATTATCGTAAGTTACGAAATTTCATTGTGTAGTAAGGTTGGATGAGTCTGAGGTCGAAATATTTACTTGTAAGTCTGAGAAGGGGTTTTAGTATACAGAGTCGGAGTCACAGGTAGTCGTAGAGTGAAAAAAATTGATAGAATTTATATAATTATTATTATTATTATATATAATTATTAGCTTAGTAATAATTTAATTTAATTCATTATTCATAGTTATATATAATTATAAATGTAATAATATTAATTTTTTTAATTAATTTTTATATTTTTACTTCCAGATTAATTTATTTAATTATTATTATTATTACTTTATCATCTTATTATTATATATAATATATAATTATTATAATTATTATTTGACTAATAGTAAATCAAAGCATTAAGCATTTTTCATATAAAAAAAAAAGAAAAGTTAATGAAATAAAAAAAAAAAGCGAAAAAGGCTGTTTTTAATAATAAAAAATATAAAAATATAAATAAATTGCCATTAGAGTTTCCTGTTTGCTTTACCCATATCTCATTATCTCGAGCTCTCTGAGTTTTACGGTGAGAGTACTACACACAAATATATACTGAGAGGATTTATTAACAAGCCCCTTACTTCAAACTCTCTTGATCTCTTTCTCTGTGTCGTGTCTGTGTAGATATCTGCATCGTTCTGTCTGCGTTTCTATATCACGGCTTTACAAAAGGTTCAATCTGCTTTGACAAAGAGTGAAAATATAAAATTGACTCTTTAAGTGCGAGCATTGGGATGGAGTACCAATATTTCCCTTTTCACCCTTAGCTATGCAAGTAGCCCTTCAATTGTGCTCAAGACACGCACCGGCTGCCATTAATGATTCTCGGATATAAATCAAGCTGAAAATATGGGTGGTATAATATTATTTCAGAGAACTCAACGCGAGTGGCATCTTTTGGACGATATATATGAGCAATCACAACCACTGTGTGGGCTTTCTTTCTCTTCGCTCCCTTCTATCCAACCACTATCTTGTTTTGTGAGATTCCCTCAACGGTTGTCTTTATTTTCCTGTGCTCGCGCATGGTCCATTTAATCTGTCCCTTCATTAAGTTCTGCGTACGATTCTGTAGCATGTGAAATATGATGTTTGATATATTTATGTATTTATCTCAAGAACAGATACTATTGCTCAATCAGAGAGAGTTGTATTTAAAAATCGGTCCAATACACTAGATAATTTTTTTTTATATCGTCCTATAACATTAATCTCATTGTGTCATCTCTTCCTTTCACATATCATCTCTGTATTTTATGCATTATATTAATTTATTTATAGTTTATTTCATAATATATTTATTTATTTATATTTATACTTAAATTTTTACTGTGCTACTATGAAGTAACATTTCTCTTTTGAGAGAGAATTTTTATATCCTTGAGTGTGATGTGGTTGGTGCACGATCGCTAAGTCAGTTATTTAGTTTCCACATTTTCAAAAAACTACCATTTTTGGATTTTAAAATATGAAAAATGCGATAAATTATTTTTCTATCTGTTCTCGTTAGCGAAGTTGATTGAAATATATATACTATTAATTATTATTCAGATAGACATATAATAGTATGTATCGAGATATATATATATATTATATATATATATATATTATATATATATAGATAGTAGAATATGTCACACGTAATTTATTATTTTTCCATGGATTATTATTACTACTTAATATATCTTACTTATTATATAGTTCATTAATTTTGGATTTGAATTCTTCTATGAGATCAAATTATCCAAAATAATAAAAATTTGAATAAGGACCAAATAATGTTATAATTATTGGAGTACAAAAAATAAATATCTAAACTTAGTTATATAAAATATATTATTATGGTATAATCTAGCCCGACTGTATATAACAAAAGTTCCTGAAAATTTGATGTTGTAATATGGACAAAGTAGAAAATAGCATATATTATAAATATTTTTCCACTTTTTCCCAAAATTTCAATAACTATATAGTTTGAAAAAGGAAATTAATTATTATAGAGATATTTTATTTCTCTTATGGTCATGAATATTTGTTAGTATATATATATCAATTTTTTCAAGGGCTTTAAAAGTATCTGAGTGGACTAGTAATGCATCTGTGTATTAAACTTATAGATATAATTATATATTTTATTATTGTATACTCTAAAAGAATAATTTTTAGTTCCATAAGAACATAATCCTAAACTATTCATATATCAATTAAGTATTTTATATCTATAAGTTATATAAATGTTAGCATCTCTTCCCGACTTATAACTATATTAGCCCTGAAAATTTATATCCACTTTATGTGGAATAAACAGAAATATAAAAATATATAACATACTTATTTCAATTTATATAACCACTAAATGAAAAAAATAATAAGTTGTGGAGCTTAGATATATAATTTAGAACAACGCTTCATAGGAGGCTTACAATCATAAAATTTACAATAAAAACTCAAAAAAGTACTTCATTAGTGACATTAATATGTATATAGGTATAATGGAACCATTTGAGATGCAATTTCAAGTTTGAAGTCATTTCGCTAAAAATATAAATTAAAAATAATAAAATTATAATATATATAATTCTAGCCGTATATATATATCTTCCCTACAATAGTCAATAAACTAATTCTTTTATTTGAAAAAATATTTATAATAAATTTCTGAAAAGATAAGTAAAAGTAATTAACAAGACTCACAAAAACATCATCTTAAAATGTAATAATAAGTTTTAGAAGAGTGAGGCAGCCACAATAATATATCTAAGTATTTAGGTATCTTATTAAAGAGTCAATATATAAATCTATGGACCGAAAAATTACGATATTATTATGTCCTATATTTATTTTAATTAGGGGGAGAATAAATTGGTAGACTTATAAAGCATTAGAACCCGAATACTGGGATCTTCCCCCT
This sequence comes from Trachelipus rathkii, assembly GCA_015478945.1. Lineage (NCBI taxonomy): Eukaryota > Metazoa > Arthropoda > Malacostraca > Isopoda > Trachelipodidae > Trachelipus > Trachelipus rathkii. The sequence continues at coordinate 47,105 of JABUQX010072792.1, forward strand.
TTTATCAAAATATTAGTGTCATTTGGTGGATTTATATATATATATAAGATATTTCATTTGAAATTGTATTTTTTTGTATTTTATTTTACAAAAATATTTAAATTAAAGCAAAAAAAAAAATAATAGTTGAAACGCTACATATAATAATTATTAATATAGTTTATATATTAGTATATAAGGTGATTGTAAATGTATTATTTAGCTGAGTACAGAGTGTTACAAAAATTATTTTTAGTAATTTGATCACTTAGCTGTATAGTGTCTAAATTTATATTATTGTTATTGAGTGGATAAGTCGGATCTAGAAAATCCAAATTTTAAGAATTCTAAGGAGTTCAAGAGTAGGAATTACGGAGTCGGAGTCTGGTAGAGTCGGTAAAGTCGTGAAATCTATAA
>JABUQX010072792.1:52500-67352 GCA_015478945.1 Trachelipus rathkii
TTCCCTAGCCTATCACCTACACCTACACCTACACCTAGCCTCCACTCAGCTTCACCTAGCCTACATCTACACCTAGCCTCCACCCAACCTTCAACCTAGCTATACACCTACACCTAGACATCCACCCAGCCTTCCACCTAAAAGCGTAGCACATTATCCTAGCCTACACGTGCCTCCTACAACTTGGATGGCTCAACTTTTAATGACTCAACTTTGATGAACGTAATCTTTGTTGGCATCTATATTGTTAATGATTCAGCTTTGATGACTAGTTTTATTGATGGTTCAACTTTGATGGTTCCCTAATCACCGTAAGAAGTATCTAAGGGATGTTCTATTAGTATTCTATTAGTGTTCAATGAGTGCCAGTGAGTGCCAGGTGAGTGCCAAGTGAGTGCCTAATGAGTGCAATGAGTGCCAAGTGGAGTGCCAATGAGTGCCAAAGAGGTGAGTGCCAATGGTGCCAGTGAGTGCCACATAGTGTCAACTGAGTGCCACTTTTTTCAAGCCTTTTCTAGCCTCCTCTGACCTGAGCCTAGAATAGCCCTAATAAATGGTGCCGTACCCCTAGCGTTTATGAAGGTATGAGGGATATCGATTGGTGAGTTTAAGGCCTGGAGGAGAATAGCTTGCCTAGGATGTGTGCCTACGGTACTGAGATATCGCCTTTCATGAGTTAGTATTTTTTCCTAACACTTATTAGCCTATAGAGATAGGAGTATATAATGAGAGATAGATGTTTTTTAATATAAACGTACCCTAGTAATATTACTATTTTGATACATAGAAAATTAAAATATATGATTTGAAAAACCAAAAATTTATATTATTAATAATAAATATATATATAATATATATATAGTATTATAAATATAATAATAATATATATATATATATATATATATATATATATATATATATATATATTATTATATATAATATATATATATATCTAGATATATTATACATATATTATTAGCTATATAATATAAGCGTATGATGCGGGATAATTATAACGAGAGGTTATCGGTACCAATTACACATATAAGCTGATTAATTCGGTAAAGGTCTTAAATTCTATCATATTATCATATGGTTGACAGAGAGATGTACGCGCGTGATCTGCTAAGTTATTTTAGTACTACTAGATAAATTAACATATGTTAATTTATGATAAAGTAATATACGGTTTGTTTCATCTTATCCCCGACATCTTGTTAAATTATCACTCCATAGTTAAAAGTTCTTCGAATTAGAAAATATGATTGTTATTCAGAGCACAATACGAACGTCCCATCATGAAGGCATCAATTAAAAATAATAGAAATTATGTACAATTAGATTAAAGTTCAGACATTAGAAGTAAAACTTGACGAATTCATATTTTAATTAGATTTGGAAATATAATGGCCACGTGAATAAATTGGTAATAAGTTTAGTTAGTTGATTAGTGAAACTAGCACAAGTCTAGAATATAATTTAAGAGAGGTATATTAATTATTAGATACTCTTGTGATATGACAATGATTTAATACCTTTGAGGTTTTTTTCTCATTAATAACAACTAAAATACCAAGATTAAGTTGTCTTAATCTTATGGAGATGTGAGTTATATAATGTATTTACACTAAGGTAATTTTTTAAGCTTATTATGAGAATATGTTTGTTCTCCTCAAGCTCATACACTGAAGTAGCTGATTTGATTCCGTTTTATTTATTATGCTTTCTTACTGACCATGTTTATAACCATTTTGAATTTTGCATGTCACTATTTTTCCACTAATACTTTTGATCTTCGATCATTTGAAAATATGAGAATAAACTTTTAACTTGCACGAAGTTTTACAGTGTATTAATTTTGTTTTATCCTTGGCTTTTGAAGCCTTAACAAACGAATGATTTTAAATGAGAACTTATCCAGTTCAAAAATAAAAAGGCGAATGAATAGCATGAAGCTAACAACGAAAAGTGTTTTGCAGCTCAAAAGCTAATCAGCGAATGAATCTCAAAACATCCAAAAACGCTCTCGACTACTATTTTTGCCATTTGGTGCAACCCTCAGGTTTTCCCGAAGAAAATAACCTTTTTTTTTTTCATTCATGAAACTTTTTTCTTTTTGAAAAATAACTATATTTTTATAATTCCTCCCCCGGGGGGGATGGTTCTTCTGGCCTCTATAGGGCAGAAGTTAAACTTGACTACTTAGAATGAATATTTTGAAAAACAGCTGCAGAATATTTAATCTGATTCTTCCGATGAATTATACATCAGAATATTTTTTCTTGCAGCTTCTGCAGCTTTCCGCTTAGGCCGACTATTTTTGATATCTCTATCAGCTGGCGTTGATGAACTTCCAGCATCCGTCGCAGACGTAGAAGGGGGGTTCAACCCTCCAGGAATATTTAATGATGGATTTTGCTGGAAGGACAGGGACTGTGTTTGACGATGAGGGTGTTGAACCACTATGGGTCAACGAAAGCTCTAGGGGATACAAATATTTAACTGGATACAAGCTGACTTGTCCCCCAGGAGACCTGACTACACCGATTTGACTTTATTGTCGTCACCGTTTATAAGATCTACGACTATCCCCCATCTGCCAGTAAGGACGATTTTTTTCACTGGACTTTTGATAAGGAACAACGTCATTCTTTTTGACTAGATTATTCCAGCTGACCTGGTAGAGAGAGATCTTTTCCAGTCTCTCTAAGATGTAGGAGGTACTCAATTGTACCACCATTGTACGAAATTCTTCCGAATTTTTCTGAAGAATTATTTCAGTGCCTTTACTAGCTCTTCTATAGCCGAAGTTGACTTCCCAAGAACTGATTATTTGGACAAGCTCCGGGTAAGCCAATAGCGGTTTTTTGACAAAGGGTTTGACTGAATCGTTAGGGAGTAAGAGGTAATATCTTCCTTTGAACTTGTTGGTGTAGGTGAGGGGGACGTGAATTTATAGCATCAAGCAATCATCTGAACAATATCAGTAATGAAGTCGAAATACATTCAACGAGAACGTCCATTGTTTTGAATACAATCCTTCACCAACAACGTATTAACCGTTCGCCACTGGCTTCCTAACCCCATTGGGCTAATGACAGAGGAATTTCGCTTATGCGAAATCCGATTTTTTCTTAAAAACTCTCCCATTTTCTGACACGAGGAAAGTTCCTCTAAGAAGTTAGTTCCTTGATTGAAGGAGCGCGCGTTATCGCTATAGACGCAGTCAGGTATTCCAAAACGATTAACAAATCGTTGGAACGATTGAATAAATGATTTAGATAACATGTCATCTGTAAGGTCTAAATAGACCGCACGAATATTTAGACAGGTGTAAATGAGTATGTACATTTTTTGGGCTGAGCCAGAGCCCTTGACTGACCCACAATGTTTGGTGTAGTCAAACACCTACATGCTTTAAAGGCCTGAATAATTTTACCTGGTCTTTTGAATAATTGGTAAAGCGAGGGTACCGAAAAGCAAAATTATTGAACTTTTTGCGGACTATGCATTCCTGCAAAGCATTTTTGATGGAGGTACGCGCTGATGTCACCCAGACTCCTTGGAGCCGAATATTTGTAAGAGTGGCTTGTATGCCTAGATGCTTACACTTACTGTGAGCCATCCCTTATGAATTAACTTGGAGAGTGGTGACTTTTTTGACAGCCAAGATGGGATTGAACGTACATCATAACTGTAAATAATTGCATCTTTGACAACGACGCTTTGCTCCTGATGAACCTTATTTCATGCAAGACAGAGTTCAGGATTATTTACGCAAGTCCGGAACTTGGCCAGTGAAAGAAGGATTATCTTTAATCTCTTCTAAAAACTGAGCTCTTTCGGGAACGATTCTTTTTGCCTTGTCTGCAGACATACGACGTGCTTTTAAGATCAGATTAATTGTCACGACCGTCTTGACAAGGCTCAATCTGGAATAAAAAGCCTACTATCGATATAGCTGTCAAGTTTGAATATTTGGACAACATTCACTACAGGAGGTTCATTGCCGCACTTGAACAACAGCAAAAATGGAGATGCTATTTCCATTCAGCTGATGGCCAGTTAACACTATTTAAAGAGAGCCCTTTTGGCCCTTTAGTCCAGAAGGACATGTTCTTTTGAAATTCCTTGAAGGAAATACCTCTGGTCAGAAGGTCAGCTGGATTAACTTCTGTTCTGACGTATAGAAATTTAGGACTTAACGAATTTCCTCTTGAAGCGAAGAGCTCATGGCGCGAATATCTTGCACACGATTTCTCACGAATATTTGCTTAACTTCGAGATCCTATTTTGGATCCAATGAAGAATTATCTTTAAATCTATGCGAGTCGGAGAATATGTTTCAATTCCTTGAACTTGACACCGACAGTCCACTTAACATTTGTGGTAAGCACTTTAATGCTAAAAAACCCATCCACAGACAATAACTCAAACTAGGGAACGTTCTTCCTTTTGGCAGGAGCGATTTTTTCCTCTTTGACCTAAAGAAGATTGGCCCTCTGCCGAGACGAAACATATCATCTACGAAGCCATACAACAGTGCTTGCATCGCAGAAAAATGAATACTTAAACCAGAGTCACTTGACTCAAATGAAGATCTTCTAAAAGAGCTCCTTCAGAGAGTTAAGGTCCTTGCTCAACTTCTCCCTGAATTTTTTGATTTCGGGAGCGATTATATTCGTCCCACCCCATGTCCACTTCCCAGTTTTCTTCATAAGAAGACGGCCTCGAACGGTGAACGGGAGGTAAAGGCATAGGGGATCGAAAACTTTTGATATCTCCGACAGGAGCTGTCTCTTGTAGAGACAATATCTATATGAAAAAGTCACTAAGACTCAACTATCTGAACCGGTATTATATAAATACCTAAAACTCTTTCTTCATCACTTTGATGAGTTGCCGACGTTTCCACCTCTACCCCATTGAATATTTCTTTGAAGAGTGTGGACAATGGCTTGAGTTCCGAGGAGGCCAAGTTGAAGCCCCTCACGTCATCGTGAGGTGGCCTTTTGAAAAAATTCTTGAAGTTCCGTATGCAGAACCGAAGAAGTGTTAACAAAAAATTTATCGAACGATACTAGATTTATTTGTGGAGAAGAGAGGTACAAGATCAGTGGGTTGTTTTGGCGTGAGGTTTGTAGTAAGCCCCTCTAGAATCATAGGGGCGACAGCCACCCGAATGATGATGGTGGCAAGACTAAACGGTAAAGTGAGTAACCTATCGCCTATATTCACCTCCCAAGAAAACGGAAGCGAAATTTCTGGTCCTCTTGCTAAACTTATTGTGAATCTGGAGGAATGGCCTTTGAAATATCCGCAGAACGATGAATTTGTTTGTTCTGAAGAACAGTAATAATTTAAATAGGGAAGCGATTAAATTCCCTGGATAGATGCCTCGATTAGAGATCGAAGGGACTACAACCTATCTTCAGGCTGGCGTTTACAGACGGGCGACGATATTTTTGTCGTCACTTAGAAGGGCTCTGTTTTATGATGTAATAGTCGGTCTGTGGGGGTTCCAATAAATTATGATAATGGTCGTCGATGACCTCGCAGCAGGCCTCCACAAATACCATTCTGTCTTACGGTATGCTCTCTGAATATTCCCATACTAGGTTATTATTCATTATTATGGTATTAGATTATGTATTATCTATTATTATTATTATTATTATTTACTTTATTATTATTATGTATTATTATTTCTTTTTAATTATTTATTATTATTATTATATTAATTTATTATTATAATTTAGGGTTTGTATAAGAAAATGTGAGTGGTAAATTTTGTAAAATATTATTAATTTTAAGCTTTCAGACCGTGATGATGGTCCCAGTCTGGACGAAGACGCTTTTCCATAAAATTAAATGTTCCACGATCTTATTCTCGCATGATGCTTTATATCATATATATATATAGTATATATGTAATAGGGGTGTATAGGTATAATACGTGTATATAATATATATATAGTATATATTATATATATATATATAAATATATATATATATATATATATAAGTATATATTTATAATATTATAATATATATTTATTATATATATATATATATATATATATATTATATATATATATTATATATTATATAATATATTATATAGTATATAGACCATATATATATATATACAGTATGATATTATACCTATATATATATATAGTATATATATATATTATATATAATATATATATATAATATATATATACCACAGTGGGCATCGTTATCAAAAAAGTAGTTACCGTATCGTTACTATACTATGGGCCGTTACTGCGGAAAAAGTAGTTTGAGTTATCGGTTATTCCGTTTCTTTGAAGGGAAAGTAACGAAGTGCCGTTACTCGTTACTCCGTTACTTTTACACTTTTCAATATGATATTAGATAGGTATTTACAGCAATTTATGGTTTGTTATCATTAATTTTTCAACATATCATTATTTAAAAAACATACGCTCATGTAAGAGACCCTAGCGCACTCAGACTTAGTCCTTTACATTCTCCCCAACAATTTAATTGCACCTACCCACATTACTGCCATTCACAACTTTCCCTACACTCTGCATCATCCGTTCTTTTCATCCAAAATATAATTAAATCATTAAAAATAAACACTTGTTCCAGCTGTCACCATCTAACATACACTTAACAACCAAGTATTCTCCTCACCCAAATAGACCTTACTCTTATCTACGCTTACCTTCAACATCTTCTTTACCACCCTGCCAAATCTCTCTACCATCCTTTCAAACTTCATCTCAAGATTCGCACAACACAAACCAATAAGCAGATTGCTTGCTTGTTTATCTCTTACCAATTCTCTTCCATACTCGCTCTCATTCTTACCGAGATTGTGGAGTCTGAGTTCTTAGTCGAATTAGTGGCGGAGTCGGTAATTTTGAAGACAGTGGAGTCGGATTTTGAAGAGTTCGGAGTCGGTAATTTTGAAGAGGGCGGAAGTCGGAGTCGGAAAATTTGAAACGACTCCACAACCCTGATTCTAACACCATCCCCTGCCATCCCCACCTCTAAATTCTTCATAACCCCATCCTATACAAATTGAATAACCACAAGAAATAAATAACACATCCTGTCTCACTCCGCTATTAATATTAAAACAATCACTTTTCACACCATTTATTCTTATTCTTACACACGTTTTATTATCGTCATATATACTTTTGATCCATTCAGAAGCTTCCACCAACACCATATATCATCACCTGCCACAGAGCTTTTATCATACGCCTGTTTGCAAATCAAAGAAAACTACATACCAATTTAATTTCGTCGTACCCCTGCGTCTCATTTTCCTCATACACCATTTTTTTTCAATGTATGATTATCCACACATCTCTAACGCCACTTCTACCTATACCTCATGTTGCTCTTCAATCGTCCTTTGTCAGGGGTCATCTATCAGGGACGCCATGTTTTCGTACCTCATAAAACTATATCAATGGTCTTACGACCGATCTTCCCTAACTCACACCTTAATAACTAATTCCCACCTCCATAATTCTATTACGTTTACTTCTCTGAATCCCGTCTCTCTATGCCTTTAGTCCCGTGCTGACTATAACTCGTATCTCCATTAACGTGGGTACTTCGCTGTTTTATTGCCTACCCAATTCGCCCTTCGGAACTACTAATGAACTCTCGCAAACAATCATATCTTAAACATTTCTTATTCTCGTTATAAAGTTCTTTGTGCATTTTTGTTGCTTGCCTCGTGTTATTTTTGGGACGCACTACCCCTGGCTTTCTCAAGTTGCTGCGATTTCTTCATCGCCTTCACAAATCCAATCCACATCACTTTTTTTCATCTTTCGTTCCTTCTCGGTTCTTTGCAGATTCAGTTGTCACTAGGTCAATTGCGAGGGTCTCACTCACCTGCAGATTTACCCATTCTTGAACTTTCTTCTCAGCTCATTCATAGTTACTACCACCATTAGTCTTTACATAGAAGCTTTTTTTTCTTGCTTTGCAAAAACAACATCAAATGCCATCAAATTACTATTACCTTTTCATTCAGACGCTATATCAAAAACCTCCACCACCGAACATTGCCGTCTTCTATATCAGAGTTATACGACTATCACCCTACCACCTTAATTTCAATCTCTTCATCAAGTCCACATTCACTGTTACACTTCTACCTACTTTTCTTATCTCTTGAAAATTAGCAAATTCATCCATATATTCCGAACACTTTTGCCTTCCCTGAGCATTCTTGGCGCTACTAACAATGAAATGATATTGCTTCCATTCACTTTTTTGATAGTCTCGTTTCGCACGAGGTAATTCTTAAATATTAGATTTTTTGCACTTTCAGAGCTTTTATTTCTCAACTTTTTAGTTTTCACGCATTCATAAAATACCGTACCGTATGGAATTGCCACATAGATACATTTGGAAGATCTTGAATCAAATCCCTTGTCTCGTATTGATCCTTGATTGCCGCTGACATTGGGCGCGGCGGTCTTCCCGACACAACTTTACCTACATAACCCTGTTCTACCTATTTGGTAGTTAAGTTTTTTCAGCATGCGGCTAATCGCGAGTTACAGAAAAGTTCCGAGGAGAACTGACTCGAGTCCCTAGAGCACGCTCATCCTTTATAGTAACATTCAATAACTAAATCTTTTTATTAGCCATATTGCTTTTACATCTTTTCCTTTCAGTTGTGGAAAAGTCTCTTACTCTCACAATAGTCTGTCTTTTTTAATTTTATATGTTTTATATTTTTTAAGCTTTGAATGACACTAGAATCCACTCACAAAATGTTATATAGCAACATTTATACCAAAGTCCCACAAAGTGCAATTAGAACTCCACTATTCATTAGCGACCTTGATATTAACGATTAAGACCTGTCTTATCATTCTCACATAAAAACAAACATTTAATGATGCCGATAATCCTTATGAGGGCAATAGAATCCCATTCCCCTCTCAAATACCCTATGCAGCTTTAGATACAATCTTAGAACCATCCGACACAGAGACCATAATACTATCCAAAGACTCCCTTGCTTCAAACCAACATACAAAAATAAATCATAACTTGTTCATACTTTGATCACATCTCTACCGTACACGGTCTACAGACCAACTACTAGTATAACTTATGGATATACTTTCGCCTCATCCGTGAGTTCTAAAGAAGTATGACTACTTAGCATGTTATTTTAGTTACATAGGTACAATAAAGGCCTAGCAAGAACGCGATGAGAAAATTACAGACTTCTCATCTTCTACTGCTCTGCTCTCATTCTCACATGAAAAATTCCCAATTGCAGTCACCTCTGCTCCTAATATTATTATATTATTAAATATAACTCCTTTCTCATATTTATTCTCTCTCTACTACCAGCTTCAATAAGTGTTAGCGCGGGTGATACATAGGCTATATAGCAGTATTAAACTCTATAGGTATAATTATATATCATGTAGATTACCGGCTATTGTAAAGTAGCAGTTGATCATTATTTATGTAGTATATGTCAACTGCTATGAAGAGTTTTCCTGTTTTTCTTCTGTTAGGCTTACGATAATTCGTTGTGTGTTCACTCACAAAGAGTACTTAATGTTTGACGCACCCAAAATGTTGGATCTTAGCGCTGGTACCCTGTAGGTGTATCACAATGTGCGAGTGTAATTAGCTTTACTTATTCCTTTATACAATTTTGAGATCACCGTGTCGGCCACTATTTATTCATTTTCCAAGTCTCCGAGACGCATGGGAACAGCGCAGTTTTAGTTGTCAATCCTTGGTCAAAGTAGTCACGCTTGTTTTTCGGGTGTCCTCGAATAAATCTTGAGGCTGAGTCTGGGAAGGGTTCTTTGCAATGGGCGCTACGGCTACGTCATAACTTCCCTGCGATCGCAGATATCATGTCAGCATTATCCACAGAAAGCCCCCACCAATAAATGTACTTCTTCTTCAAACGCGTTTATTCCGTTGCTCAAGAGCAAGTGGTCACGTCATTGCCGAGACACATAACCAGATTGGGAGACAGGCTGTGACTTTCTCAAATACCTTAAATTTAACACTATCTAGAGATATCTAGAGACTTACATGAGTACGACATGGTGGCTTTGGCTCCCTGCGCAAAAGGGCCTTCACTTCATAATGTCTATTGGTGGGCAAAAGATTTGGGCAAACTCCTTCATCTTCCCACCGTTCATGTCACGATGATGGTGGACAGGTCCATACTCTTTCCACATGGAGGGGGCATGGTGAGCTTGCGGATTTTCAGGGTAGCGAGCCCGCTTTGAGTGCTTTGAGGAGTGATTCGATGGACGGGAACGACATGGACGTCACCTCGTGCTAGGCATATGTGTTGTTTAAGCGCTAATGGTGCTTTGTGCTGAGGGCGGTCGATTAAGTAAATGCTAGAATATGTTGTGACATGGTCGCAGGATGCAGGATCGTGAGCAGATGAGACTGAGGATAGTGTATGTAGCCAGTGATGGCATGTACGACGTAAGACGTGTCGGCGATCCGTAACATTAAGGAGTCACAGCCGGCAGGCAGGTTCGATCAGAGCTACGCGCGTGTAGAACTTTGAGAGGAGGATTACACATTCTCAGGCGCAGTGTTCAGAGGGAGCGGTCCAGCTGCTCTTCGATCGTAAAGATCGGAATTGTATTAAAGAAGATAGAAGTTCATAAAGCTGCTAATGTTTGCCAATCGTTGTTTGGTGCGACGGATGAGCACGGCGCCGCATCCTGTAGAGGCATCCAGGCGCAAGAAAAGGAGCAGCCGTACAGCAGCGCTGGGTCGGCAGCGCGAGAGTGGCTGACGTGATAATTAGTATCGACATCTTGGAGTCAAATATCGCAGACTCTCTGGAACGCGCCTTCATAGCCAAGCCGTGGGGTGGGTCGAAGAACATCAACTTCGCGCAGTCAACGAAAGATGCTGTATGTGTCCAGAATAGGATTTGCGTTGAGGCCTATCGAGCTTTGGTTCGCAGTGTTGACGTGACTACTCGTCATTTGCATATTTGGGTTTGTCGTTGCGCGTTGTGTACGGGCACTGATAGGTTGTTCCTTCTTTGGGGCGATGTACAGAGGGCGCGGACGCTGCACTGTATATTTACAGCTTCTATCTCAGACCCACATGGTGCGTTTCTAAATAATACAACTCACATCCCGTAAGCCGGAATGCTGTTTCCGGTATATCTCTGCGCGCTGGGCCTGGGAGTCCGCTGTATAACACCACTGCCCAACGAGGTATGGCCACGCCAGGAAGTTGGTGTGCGCTATCTGACTAGTGTTCCTGGTAGACTCAACGTGGAGACCATTTTATCAGCACGGGCAGTATTCCACCGTAGATGAGAAGGCTGCACAGATGGAGTTATTATTAAGAGCAAGAACTGGACGTTGGCGGGAGGATCTACTCTCAGGCGGATAAGCGACGAGAGGGTGTGCTTTAAGTGCATGGCGGGTAGCACACTTTGTTATCCTGCCGCGTGCGACACGGGAAGTGGCACCGCCTTCGACACGAGTATTAGTGAGGTCTGCTGCTGTCGGGGAGGCTTCCACCGTATTCCCGTTATAAATCCCGATAATATCAGTGAATCGGACAATTTCGGGCGTCAGGGAAAGATTTAGAAGTGGGTGGCACCGGTTTTTTGGCGGGAGGATCACGACGACCTTTCTCCGAGACTATGCATTAGCATTCCGACAAGAAGATAAGAATGGTGTAGCAGCAACGCGAACCAAGTACCAACGTCCCTTTGTCTCCTTCTAACTTACCGACAACGCAAGGAATGGACGATGTGGGGCAAACATGCTTGTCCTCCCCCACACATAGGGAATAGATTGAGTAGTAGGGTTGGTCTGTGAGGTGTTATCGTGAGAAGAAGGGGTGGTGTACTTTAAGTATGTGTATATTTATATGGTGGATAAATGGGTGGTCAGTAATGAGATGGTGTGTAAAGTGAATATGAACGCAGTGAGAGAGCGATTCCAGTGTAATAGAGCCGGAGTGGAGTCGAAGCGCCGTTCTAGCCTACTAGATATTATCAACGGCAACTACTATCATTCGCAAAAGGAAGAAGGTGCACCGATAGTCGTTAAAAACATGGGAGGTAGATTGGATTATATCAAGTATTAAGTAGGTATATTTCATTAATTATATAGGATTAATGTCAATTATGTATTAATGATAGATATTATATATAGTACTATATATCTTATAATATATATATAATATATATAGTATATATTATTAGTATTAATTATAATATAATATAGTGATATAGTAATTTTATATTTATATATCTATATATATAATGATATAATATAATATTTATTAGATACGCTACTAGTAATATTATAGTCTTAGTTATAGTATGCTATATATGGTATATATACGATTGGGAGTCTGCAATAGGGTTGGCTTGTATGTGTATGATGGATTCATCAGGCGTTATGTGAAGATAAGTTGTAGTGCTGATACTCTGCTATGGATAATAGTATGGTTGGTCATGGTATGTATGGCGGCGTTGTAAGATGCGTCATGTCGAGGGTTAGTAGATCATCATGGTATGGTGATGAGTCGTTATGATGTTAGATTGGGATAGACGATGGACTGCGTGTTAATTGTACTATTATGTTAGGGTGGTACAAATGGCTAGTGTTACTAGTACACTGTAACTGGGTATTGCAATTCAGCTGATCCAAGCATTTCTTTATGTAATCGGCTCCAGAAAGTAGTAGCTTTAAGTAAGCGAATAGGTCAGGAGTGTGAAAGCTTACATTTTCGGCCTGCTCTTAAATAGTGAGGGTACCGGAGTCGCATGATGCGAAGTGAATGATGGATCGGGTGTGGCTATATACTCTGGACTCGTAGGTATGATCCTCTATGGTATGCTATTGCGCAGTCTATATAATATATAAATATATAGTATAGGGTAATCTCGATGCGAGGCCATTCCGGACATAGGATCATAAACCAGCTGGAGGGATTTCTAATAAATAGACTCAGGAGTCGTTATAGGTGTATTATGTCTATGATATAGGTAGCATCTTGGACTATGGTATGGAGACAGCCTGTAAGTCCACAGGGCCCATATATGACGCTACTTTATGTCGTAGCGTGAACCGTGATCTAGTCTAACTACGTAATAGTATAGCTATAGCGCGGGCGATGAGATAGTGAGAGAAGTGATAGACTTGCCGTCTAGTCAATGTTGTTCAACTTTATACGAGATCCAAACGCTTGCGTGTTAACCCACTCAACGGCCGTTGCATAGCGCTTCCATGGGTCTATATGGCCTTTGCCTTCGTAAAGTAGGCATTGGTAGGAGGTATTTTGTGAGATGCGCAATTAGCGTTAGGCGAGTGCCTCGGTGTTTGTGGCATATGATGCAGTATCAACGGTTTTACTGGACACGTTAACTGTGTCGGCCTTATCAAGTTAGCAGTGGGTCCAGTTCGTTGTAGCGTTAAGTTCGCTCTATGGATCTCCATGCGAAGCTGAGGCTATCCTGTTGATAGGTCGTGCACGTGAGGATCGGCCGTATCTCTCGTAGTGTCTGAAGATCGCTATTCATACTTGGAGTGCTGGAAGCGGTTATTGTTGTAGAATCATTACGTTGAAGTACTCATTGTTGACAGTGTCCAGTAGCAGGCATTTATCAGGTTTATTTGAGTGCTTTCTAATTTCTATTGATATAGGCAGGGTTGCATATTATGGCACGTACAGCTCATATATAGCTGTCAGCCCTGGCATCGGGATGGAGTGATGGCCGGGTATGTCTACTTAGTGATAGTAACTGATAACATAAGTGTACTGCGCTCGGGAGAAGTGATAAGGTATATAGTAATAACAGAACGTTGGTTTGAGATAGCTTTTGCCAATCAAGGTCAGCTTCGTGAGGTGGCGGTTGTGAAGACTAGAGAAATTTGAGATAGCAGTTATTAGATGAGAGAACGCTATTCGCGCGCTCTAAATGGAACAGAAGGAGCATTAATGCTGCGGGTTGACTGTCTGTTCAATAGTGTGTTGATTCTTTGGTTGTTTTGGTGGCCGTTCATCGTATACGTGTACAAAAGATATCCGACGCCTGTCCTCTCGTCCATTAAGTTGGAACACGGGATATGAGATTTTAATGCGTACTAAATTTTTTTATTTTTGTTGGGGGTTATGCTTTTTTAGTTTTTGGAATTAGATAACTTTTCATTTGCTTATACGCGTATGTTTATATTACAATCTGTGAGCTCTGCGGCCGTGTTGTCGTATGTGATAGGCTTTGGGACGCGTGAGTTAACTTTTTTTCGGGTTTAGTTGTTGACGTGAGAATTATAGATTTTTTTCAACATTTTTTATTATTGCAATTTTAAGATTTTTTGTTTTGTTTTATTCTAAGGTGGCTTATTGACTAATAATTTTCTGACTGTTGGTAGAGATCCTATTATTTTGCGCTTTTAATAAAACTGGGATTTTTATTTATTTAATTCTTATTTTATGTGTTTAATTTTTGTGCGGACGGAGCGTATTTGTTTATCGTATGTTACCTTATGATGTGTTCTTTTTGGTATTTTTCTGTTCAGCGAGAAGGAGATATTGCTGTCTAAGGTTTAGTGTTTTGATCTTTGTTTTTTTTTTGATTTTGTTAAAATATGATTTCTAGAAAAAATCTATATAAGTTTAATAACCCTTCACCTTTTTCCCTAGGCGAGGAGTCCACTAGGGGCTTCATCGGGGACCTCGCGGCTACGAAGAGTCTCAACAGTGCCACCCATTGGCACGTGGTTACATCTCGCCTGCACGGCGTAACAAGAGATACGGTTCGGGTTCTAGGGGATAATGCATGTGATCAC
>JABUQX010072793.1:0-43335 GCA_015478945.1 Trachelipus rathkii
AAAAAAAAAGAGAAGAGATTATGAAATTCATTTTTCACTTTAGAATTCTTTGTTATAACACTTAAAACCGATATACCTAAGCTCGACTACGCTTTTATGCTACATCAGGTTATTACACCAGAATGTAATAATTTTAGAGTTCGTTCCAAGAAGGATACATCGAAACCACCTGCCGTACATTACCTAGGAGTCCAATTATTACATGAAAGTGATTTTTAGAAATGTCTAATTTTTTTCAACTTTTAGATTTCTTGTGTTATAACATAAAAACGTATACTTAAGTCGACACGCTTTTATTGCTACATAACACAATATGAAGTAGTTTTAGAGTTCTTTGAGAAGATACCTCATAACACCTGCATAAAGTTACTTTAAGAAGTCCAATTCAATTGCAATGAAAGTGATTGAGTATGAAATGCTAATTGTTTTCAACTTTCGATTTCTGTTTAGGTTATAAGACACTTAAAACGATATACCTAAGCTGACTAGCTTTTATGTTCACCAGATGTAATGAATTTTTTAGATCGTTCTCAGAAGAAGATACCTCTAAAGCACCTGCTAAATTAAGTAGGAGTCCCAAATTACAGTGAAAGTTATTTAGTATGAATGCTATTTTTTCAACTTTAGATTTCTTGTATAGACACTTAAAACGATATACTAAGCTCGACTACGCTTATTGCTACAACAGAATGTAAGTGTTTTAGAGTTCGTTCAAGGAAAATGACTGTCAAACACCTGCCTAATTCACCTAGGAGTCCAAATTTTTATTACATGAAAGTGATTAGTATGAATAGGCTAATTTTTTCAACTTTAGATTTCTTGTTATAACACTTAAAACGATATACTAACCGACAACGCTTTTATTGCTAACCAGAATGTAAGTAATTTAGATTTATTCAAGGAAGACTCAAACACCTGCCTAAATTAAACTAGGAGTCCAAAACTGTATTACTGAAACAGATTTAGTATTTTATATTATTATTTTTTTCAACTTTAGATTTCCTTTGTTATAGACACTTAAACGCATATACTAACTCGACTACGGCTTATTGCTAACCAAAATGTAAGTATTTAGAGTCTCAAAGAAGATACTCAAACATCTTGGCTTAATTACCTAGAGTACAAATTATTACATGAAAGTGATTTAGTAATAAAATGCTAATTCTTTTCAACTTTAGATTTCTTTGTTAGTAACACTTAAAACGATATACTAAGCTCGACTACATTTATTGCTAACCCAGAATGTAAGTATTTTAGAGTGTTTCAAAGAAGATACCTCAAACACCTGCCTAAGATACCTAGGAGTCCCAAATTATTACATGAAAGTGATTTATTATGGAAGCTTATTTTTCTAACTATTAGATTTTTGTTATAACAACTTTAAAACGATATTACCTAAGCTCTCGGACAACCGCTTTTATTGCTACAGCCAGAATTAAGTATTTTAGAGTCCTCTTAAAAGAGATATCAAAAAAAAAAACCTCATACACCTGCCTAAATAACCTAGGAGTCCAAATTATTACAATCGAAACAGATTTATAATGAATGCATAATTTTTTTCAAGCTTTATGATTCTTTTTATAACAGTTAAAAGATGATACCTAAGCTCGTACTAACGCTTAATTGCTTACACAGAATGAAGTATTTAGAGTCTTCAAAGAAGATACCTCCAAACTCTTGCCTTAATTACCTAGGAGTCGAAATTATTACATGAAAAAGTGATTTAGTGTGAATGCTAATTTTTTTCAACTTTAGATTTTTTGTTAATAACACTGAAAACGATATACTTAAGCTCAACTACGCTTGATTGCTACACCAGAATGTAAGTATTTTAGAGTTATCAAAAAGATACCTCAAACACCTGCTAAATTACTAGGAGTCCAAATTATTACATGAAAGTGATTTAGTTATGAATGCTAATTTTTTTTCAACTTTAGATTTCTTTGTTATAACATCTAAAACGATATACCTAAGTCGACTACGCTTTATGCTACACCAGAATGTAAGTATTTTAGAGTTCTTCAAAAGAAGATAACCTCTAAACATCCGTGTTTAAATTACCTATTATCCAAAATTATTACATGAAAGGGATTTAGTATGAAGCTAATTTTTTCAAACTTTAGATTTTTTGTTATAACGCTTAAACGACTTATACCTTAAGCTCGACTTACGCATCTTATTTGCTAGCAGTCAGAAGTCAATTATTTTAGGAGTTCTCAAAGAGATACTCCTCAACACACCTGCCTAATTACCCTAGGAGTCCAAACTTATTACATTAAATTGACGAGATTTAGTATGAATGCTAATCTTTTTTACACTTTAGATTTCTTTGTTATAACATTTTAAACGATATACCAAGCTCGTACGCTTTATTGCTACACCAGAATGTCATATTTTAGAGTTCTTACAAAGAAGATACAAAACACCTGCCTAAAATTGACGCTTGAGTCCAAATTATTACCCTGAAAGGTGATTTATGTATGGAATGCTAATCTTCTTTTTAATCTTAGATTTTTTTGTATATAACTTAAAAAATTTTACCTAAGCTCGATACGCTTTATTGCTACAACGCAGAATGTAAGTAATTTTAGAGTTCTTTCAAATTAAGAGCCTCACAAACCTGCCTTAAATTTACCTAGGAGTCAAATATTCAATAAAGTGATTTAGGTATGAATGCTAATCGTTTCAACTTTAGATTTCTTTGTTATACACTTAAAACGAAATACTAATCTCCGACTACGCTTTACTGCTACTCCAGAATATAAGTATTTTAGAGTTTTTTGCAAAGAAGATACATAAAACACCTGCCTAAATTACAACTAGAAGTGCCAAATTATTACATAAAGTGATTAAGTATGAATGCTTTATTTTTTCAATTTAAGATTTCTTTGTTATAACACTTAAACGATATACCTAAGCTCGACTACGCTTTATTTGCTACACAGAATGTAAGTATTTTAAGAGTCCTTCAAAGAAGATACTCAAACACCTGCCTAAATACCTGGAGTCCAAAACTAATTACAATGAAATGTGATTTTATGTATGAAATGCTAATTTTTTTCAACTTCAGATTCTTTTGTGTATAAATTTAAACGATATACCTAAGCTCGAACACGCTTTATTGCTACACAGAATGTAAGTATTTTAGAGGTTCTTCAAAGAAGATACCTTCAAAACCTGCCTTAATTACATAGGAAGTCAGAGATTTATACATGAGTATAGTTGAGTTTTAGCTAAGTTGAATTGCCTAATTTTTCAACTTTTAGATTTCTTTGTTAACACTTAGAAAACGAATACCTATAGCTTTCGACTTACCTTTATTGCTGCCACCAGAATGTAAATATTTTAGAGTCTTCAAAGAAGATACATCATACACCTGCCTAAATTACCTAGGAGTCCAAATTATTACATAAAGTGATTTAGTATGAATGCTAATTTTTTTCAACCTTTAGATTCTTTGTTATTATAACACTTAAAACGACAACCCTAAGCTCGACTACGCTTAATTGTTACACCAGAATGTAAGTATTTTAGCGTTCTTCAAAGAAGATACATTCAAACACCTGCCTAAATTACCTTAGGATCCAAATTTTACATGAAAAGATACCTAAGCTCGACTACGCTTAGGTGTTTTTCAACTTTAGATTTCGTTGTTATAACACCTTAAAACGATCTTACCTAAGCTCGACTGACGCTT
This sequence comes from Trachelipus rathkii, assembly GCA_015478945.1. Classification (NCBI taxonomy): domain Eukaryota; kingdom Metazoa; phylum Arthropoda; class Malacostraca; order Isopoda; family Trachelipodidae; genus Trachelipus; species Trachelipus rathkii. The sequence goes on from JABUQX010072793.1 coordinate 3,698, forward strand.
ATTGCTTACAACAACAGAATGTAAGTTATTTTAGAGTATCTTCAAGGAAGATACCTCAAACACCTGCCTAAATTACCTAGAAGTCCCAAATTATTGAGCATGAAAGTGATTAGTTAACGATGCTTAATTTTTTCAACTTTAATTTCTTTCTTAAATCTCTTAAAACACTGATATACCTAAGCCGACTACGTCTTTATGCTACACCAGATAATGTAAGTGTTTTAGAGGTTTTTAAAGAAAGATACCTCAAACACCTTGCCTAAAATACCTAGGAAGTCCAAATTATTACGATGAAAGTTGATTTAGATGGATGTTAATGCTAATTTTTCATATTTTTAGTAATTGTCTTGTGGTTTAACAGCTTACAAACGCAATAACCATAAGCTCGACTACGCTTTTATTTGCTACATACCAGAAGTAAGTACTTGTTAGAAGGGTTCTTCAAGAAGAGTACCTCAACACCTTGCCTACAATTATTAGGAGTCCAATTTATTAACATTTGAAAGTGATTAGTAGAAGCTATTTTTTTCAATTTAGATTTCTGTGTTTATACCACTTAAAACGATATACTTAAGCTCGACTACGCTTTAATTCTATTATACCAGAATGTAATATTTTTAGAATCCTTCAAAGAAGATACCTCAAATATCTGCCTAAATTACCTAGGATCCCAATTATTTAACATTGTAAAGTGATGTATGAATGCTAATATTTTCAACACTAGATTTCTTTGTTATAACCTTTAAAACGATATACCTAAGCGAACTACGCTTTATTGCGACAACAGAATGTAATATTTTTAGAGTTCTTCCAAAGTAAGAATACTGCTCAAGACACCTGCTTAAATTACTAGGATGCAAATTATCTACATAAAGTGATTTAGTATTAATGCTAATTTTTCAACTTTAGATTTCTTTTTCGGTTATAGCTACCTTAAAGACGTAATTAACCTAAGCCGACTACGCCTTGTTGCTGCAGGCCAGAATGTAAGTATTTTAGAGTTCTCAAGAGAAGATACCTGCAAACACCTTGCTTGTGAAATTACTGGGAATCAAATTATTCGCATTGGAAAGATTTAGTAGTGAAATGCTATTTTTTCAACTGTAGAATTTCTTGTGTTGTAGACACTTAAAACGATATACCTAGACCACGACTACGCTTTATTGCTAACACCAGAATGTAAGTATTTTAGCGTTCTTCAAAGAAGATATAGCTCAAACACCTTGCCTATAATTACCTAGGAGTCAAATTATTACATGAAAGTGGATTTAGTGATGATGCTTGATATTTTTTTTCTACTTAGATTCTTTGTTATTAAATTAAAAACGATATACACTAGAGCTTTCCGACTACCTTTATTGCTAACATACCACAATTAAGTATTAAGAGTTCCTCTCAATACAACATACGTCCAGACTCCGGCTTTGATTGATTTGGACGTCCACCATGTTTACGTGTCAGGGACTTAGTATGAATGCTATTTTTTCAACTTGAGATTCTTTGTTATAAACACTAAAAAACGATATACCGTAGACCGACACGCTTATTGCTACTGACAGAATTGTAATTATTGTAAGAGTTTACTTCAAAGGAAAGATACCTCGTTTTGCCTGCCTCAATTACCAAGGCTTCAAGCTAATACATGTTCTAACGGGATTTGTAAACATGCTAATTTTTTCAAGATCCCTATATCTTATAGCTACCACTCTTCCTAACGAGTATTAGATTTTTAAGACGTACGCTTAAATTGCTAACCTACAGAATTAAGTATTTTAGTAGTTCTTTCAAAGAAGATACTCAAACAACTTTCTTTAATTACTGGCTTCAAATTATTGACATGAAAGTGGATTGTAGAATAGAATGTAATTTTTTTCAACTTAGATTTTTGACGTTTTCTTATATGAAATCATTACTAGCTTAGTCACTACGCAGACTTATTTACAAGAATTTAAGTATTTTAGAGTTCTATTCAATAAGAATACCTCAAAAATCCTGCTTAATCTACCATAGGATCAAATGTATTACATGAAAGTTTGATTTTAGGTATGAATTGCTAATTTTCAACTTTAGATTTCTTTGTTAAACCTTAAACGAAATACCTAAGCTTCGACTACGGCTTGTATTTGCTGCTACCAGAATAGTAAGGTATTCTTAGAGTCTCTTCCAAAGAAGAGACATCAACTACCTCCTAAATTACCTAGAGTCCAAATTATTACATGAGTGATTTAGTATTAATGCTAATTTTTCAACTTTTAGATCTTGTTATATTACAGCTATAAAGAACGATATACCTTAAGCTGCGACGTGACGCTTTATGCTACAGCCAGAAGTAGTATTTTAGAGTTCTTCAAGAAGATACTCAAACACGCTGCTAAATTACACTAGGATGTTCCAATATTATTGACATAAGATTGAGTTAGTATGAACTTGGTCTAATCAGTTTTTTTCAACTTCAGATTTCTTTGTTTTAACACTTTAAAACGATATACCTAAGCTTGACTACGCTTATTGCTACATTATCCAGAATGTAAGTATTTTTAGAGTTCTTCAGAAAGTAGATACCTCAAAAACCTGCCTTAATTTAAATAGGCGTCAAATCTATTACAACTGAAAGCTGATTTAGTATAACTGCTAATTTTCTAACTTTAAAGCATTTCTTTGTTATAACACTTAAACGAAAGAATACCTAAGTGCTCGACTACGCTTTATGCTGCACAGAATGTAAATAGTTTTGAGAGTTTCTTCAAGAGAAGATACATCAAACACTGTCCTAAATACCTAGTGAACGTCCGAAATATTACATGGGAAAGTGATTTTAGTATATGAATGCTATATTTTTTCAACTTTAGATTTTCTTGTTATTAACACTTAAAAACGATATACCTAAGCTCGTATTACTCTTTATTCCACACCAGAATGTAAGTATTTAGGAGTTCTTCAAAGAAGATGACATCAAACCCTGCCTAATTAACCTAGGAGTCCAAATTATTACATGAAAGTGATTTAATGTATGAATGAATGCTGGAATGTTTTTTCAACTTAGATTTCCTGGTTATTATCTTAAAGGATTTGCATAAGCTGACTACGCTTACTGCTACTCAGATATGTAAGTATTAAGATCGTCTTCAAAAGAAGATACGCTCAATCATCAACCCTACAGCTACCGAACAGGACACAAATATTAACAAGATGAAAGTGATTTTTAGATGAAATGCTCAAATTTTTATCACTTTAGATTTCTTTCTTTATAACACTTGAAAACGACATAACGCTAAGCTCGAATGTAACGCTTTAATGCTACACCAAAATGTAAGTGTTTTCGAAGGTTGTAAAGAAGGTTTACACGAACACCTTACCTAATACTAGAGTCCAAATTTATTACATGAAAGTGATTTAGTATGATAGCTAATTTTTCAACTTTAGATTCTTTGTTATAACACTTAGAAACGGATATATCCAAGCTCTGACTACGCTTTATTGATAACTATCAGAAGACCAGAAGTATAGTAGTTTTAGAGTTCTTCAAAGGAAGATAGCTCAAACCACCTGCTAAATTACTAGAAGTCCAAATTATTAGCATGAAATTGATTGTAAGTGATGATATGCAATTTTTTCAAACTTAGATTTCTTTTGTTCTATGTAACACTTAAAGCACGATATAACCTAAGCTCGATTACGGCTTTAAGCTACACCAGAATGTAAGTATTATTAGCGTTTTCATAGAAGATACCTGCAAACACCTGCCTTTAATTTAACTAGGAGTGCCAAATATTACTGGAAAAGTGATTTTAGTATGAAGGGCTATTTTTTCAGCGCTAGATTTCTTGAGATTATACTTAAATCGATATACCAATGTCTTGACTACGCTTTATGCTACACCAGAATGTAAGTATTTTAGAGTTCTTCAAAGAAATACCTCAAACACCTGCCTTTAAATTACCTATGAGTTCCAAAATTCTTACAGAAAGTGGATTTACGTATGATGCTAATTTTTTCAACTTTAGATTCTTTGTTATACACACTTAAAACGATATACCTAAGCCAACTACGCTTTATTGCTACATCACAGAATGTTAAAGTAGTATTTTAGAGTTCTTCAAAAAGATACCTCAAACACCCTGCTAAATTACCTAGGAGTCCAAATTATTCATGAAAAGTTTAGTATGAATGCTAATTTTTTCACATTTATTTTCTTTGTTATAACACTTATAAACGATATACCTAAGCTCGACTACGCTTTATGATACACCAGAATGTACGTATGTTAGAGTTCTCAAAGAAATACCTCAAACACCCTGCTCTTAATTATGTAGGGAGTTCAATTATTGACATAGAAAGTGGATTTAGGTGTGAATGCTCAATTTGTTCAACCTTAGATTTCTTTGTTATAATAAAACGATATATCTAAGCTCAACTAGATTTATTGCTACATTCCAGAATGTAAGTATTTTAGAGGTTCTTCAAAGAAGATACCTCATACACCTGAAATTACCTAGGATCCAAATTATTACATGAAAAGTGATTTAGTATGAATGCTAATCTTTTCAACTTTGGATTTCTTTTTTATAACACTTAAGACGATATACCTAAGCTCTCGACTACGCTTTATTGCACACCAGAATGTAAGTATTTTGAGTTCTTTAAAAAGTATACCTCAACACCTGCTCTAAATTACCTAGGATGTGCCAAATATACATGAAACATTTTGTATGAATGCTAAATTTTTTCAACTTTAGATTCTTGTTAATACAACTTAGAAATCGATATATCTAAGCTACGACTACGCTTTTAATATTGCTACACCAAACTGTAAGTATTTTAGAGTTCTTGCAAAGAAGATACTCTAACACCTGCGCCTTAATTACCTAGAGTCCAATATACATGAAAGTTGATTAGTGGTGAATGCTAATTTTTCAACTTTCTAATTCATTTGTTATAACACTCAAAACGATATACCTAAGCTCAAATACGCTTTATTGCTATCACCAGAATGTAAGTGTTTTAGAGTTATTCAAAGAAGATACCTCAACACCTGCCTAATTACCTAGGAGTCGCAAAGTATGTAAATTAGAACGTGATTTTAGTATGAATGCCTCAATTTTTTCAACTTTAGATTTGTCTTTGTTATAACACTTAAAACGAAATATACAAGCTTGATACGCTTTTATTGCTACACCAGAAGTACAGTATTTTAGAGTTACTTTCAAAGAAGATACCTCAAAACACTCGTGCCTAAATTACCGTAGGAGTCCAATTAATTTACGATGATAAGTGATTTAGTAGAATGCTATTTTTTTCAACTTTAGATTTCTTGTTAAACACTTAAAAACGATTAATACAAGCTCGACTACGCTTAAAATGCACAAGCCAAATTAGTAATTGTAGAGTTCTTCTCAAGCAGATACCTCAACCACCTCCTTTAATTATCCTAGGAGCTCCAAATTATTACATGAAAGTTGTTTAGTATGAATGCTAAATTTTTCACTTTAGCTTTTCTTTGTTATAACACCTTTATAACGATATACCTTAAGCCGACTACGCTTTTATTTGCTACACTCCAGATGTAAGTATTTTAAAGAGTTCTTCAAAGAAGATTCCTCAAACACCTGCCTAAATTACCTAGGAGTCCCAATTATTACATGAAAGTGATTTAGTACTAAGCTAATTTTTCAAACTTTAGATTTCTTTGTTATACACTTAAAAACGATATACCTAAGCTCAACTACGCTTTATTGCTACACAGAATGTAAGTATTTTTAGAAGTTCGCTTCAAAAAATATAACCTCAATACACTGCTCTAAATTACCTAGAGTCCAAATTAGTTACATTGAAAATGATTAGTATAATGCTATTTTTTTAACTTAAGATTTTCTTTGTTATAACGACTTAAAACGATATACCTAACCTCAACTACGGTTTATAATTGCTACACCAAAATGTAAGTATTTTTAGAGTTCTTCAAAGAAGATACTCTCAAAACACCTGCCTAAATTACCTAGGAGTCCGAAATATTATTAATGAAAGTGATTTAGTATGATGCTATTTTTTCAACTTTAGATTTCTTTGTTATTAACACTTAAAACGATATACCTAAGCTCGACAACGCTTTATTTGCTCCTCCAGAATGGTAGTATTTTAGGTTCTTTTATAAGAAGATCCTCTAATACTCTGCCTAAATACCCGTAGGAGTCCAGAATCTATTCATGAACAGATTTAGTATGGAATGCCTAAGTTTTTCAGACTTTAGATTTCTTTTTAAAACATCTTAAAAAACGATATATCTAAGCTCGACTACCGCTTTAATTGCTACATCATGAAAGTTGAAGTATTTTTAGAGTTCTTTCAAAGAGAGATACCGTCAAACACCTGAAAAAAATTACCTATGGAGTTCCATTATACACTGAAAGTGATTTAGATGGAATCCTAATTTTTTCCACTACTTTATATTTCTATGTTATAACACTTAAAACGAAATACCCAAGCTTGACTACGCTTTATTGCTACACCAGAAATGTAAGTATGTTTGAGTTTCTCAAAGAGAGATACCGTCAAACACCTGCCTATAATTTACCCTAGGGTCCAAATTTATTACACATGAAAGTGATTTATGTATGACATGGCTATATTTTGCAACTTTAGATTCTTTGTTAACACTTAAACGATATACGCTAAGCTGCAACTACGCTTATTTGGTCTACAGGCAAGGAAGTAAGTATTTAGAGTTTGCTCAAAAAAAAATACCTCAAACACCTGCCTAAATTAACCCTAGGAGTCAAATTATTACATGAAACAGATTTAGTATGAATGCTAATGTTTTTAACTTTAGATTTCTTTGTTAACACTTAAAACGATATAACCAAGCTCGACTACCCTATTGCTACACCAGAATATACGTATTTTAGAGTTCTTCAACAAAGATACCTCAAACACCTGCCTTAATTATACTAGGAGTCCAAATTATTTACATGAAAGTGATTTAGTGTGAATGCTAATTTTTCCTTTAGATTCCTTTGTTATAACACTTAAACGATGATACGCTTAAGGCTCAACTACGTTTATGCTACAGGCCAGATGTAAGTATTTAGAGTTCTTCAAAAAGATAGCGTCAAAAACTGCCTAAATTAGCCTAGTGAGTCAAATTATTCATGATAAGTTGTTTAGTAGTGAATGCTAATGTTTTTTCAACTTGGATTTCTTTTTTTATAACACTTAAAACTATATACCTAAGCTCGACAAAGCTTTTATTGCTACACCAGCGTAAGTATTTTAAGGAGTCTTTTAAAGAAGATCACTCAACACCTGACCTAAATTACCTAGGAGTTCCAAATTATTACTATGAAACAGATTTAGTATGATGCTAATTTTTCAACTTTAGGTTATTTCTTTGTTTATAACACTTAAAACGATATACCTAAGCTCGTCTACGCTTTAATTGCTACATCCAGAATGTAAGTATTTAAGAGTTCTTCAAAGAAGATACTACAAACACCTGCCTAAATTACCTAGGAGTCCAAATCATTACATGAAAGTGATTTAGTGTGAAGCCTTGAAGTTTTTCAACTTAGATTGTCTTTGTATAACACTTAAATACGATATACCTGAAGCTCAACTACGATTTATTGCTACAAAAACCAGAATGTAAGTATTTTAAGAGATTATTCAAAGAAGATACCTCAACACCTGGCCTAAATACCTAGGAGTCCAAATTATAAAATGAAAGTGATTTAGTATGAATGCAATTTTTTTCATTAAATTCCTTTGTTATAACACTTAAAACGATAAACCTAAGCTTGACTACGCTTTCATGTACACCCAGATGATAAGTATTTTAGAGTCTTCAAAGAAGATACGTCAACCACCTGCCTTAAATTACGCTAGGATCCAAATTAACACAGATAAAGTTGAAAATGTAATTTTTTCCAAATAGATTCTTTGTTAATACGACTTAAAACGGATATACCGTAAGCTCGACTATCGCTTTATTTGCTACATCCAGAATGTTTAAGTATTTTAGAGTCTTCAAAGAAGATATACCTCAAACACCTTTCTTAATTACCTAGGAGTCTCAATTAATTACATGAAGTGATTAGCATAGAGGCTATTTTTTTTTCAATTAGATTTCTTTGTTATAACCAGGGATGGCAATTTTAGTGGACTATGACGCTTATTGCTACAACCAGAATGGTAAGTATTTTAGAGTTCTCAAAGAAGATACCTTCCAACACCTGCCTAAATTACCTAGGGATCCAAATTATTACATGAAAAGTTGATTTGATGACATGCCTAATGATTTTTCAAACGCTTTAGCATTTCTTGTTATAGACACTTAAACGATATATCCTAAGCTTCACTAGCGCTTATTGCTAACACCAGAATGTAAGTTTTAGAGTTCTTTCAAAAAGAATAGCCTCAAACACCTGCCTAATTACCTAGTCGAGTCCAAATTAAAATTATCAGTGAAAATGATTTAGTGAATGCTAATTTTTTGCACTTTAGATTCTTTGTATAACACTAAAACGATATACCTCACCTCAACTACGGTTTACTGCACAACCCATGTAAGTATTGTTAGAGTTCTTCAAGAAGATACCTCAAACAACTGCCTAAAATACCTAGGAGTCTCAAATTATTACATGAAAGTGATTTAGTAAATGAATGCTAAGTTTTTCAACGTTCAGTTTTCTTTTTTTAAACACTTAATAACGATTATACCTAAGCTCGCACGCCTTATTGCTACAGCCAAAATGATAAGTATTTTAGCAGTTATTCTTCAAAGAAGATACCTTCTCACACACTTGCCTAAATTACCTAGGGAGTCCAAATTATTAACATGAAAGTGAAATTTAGTGATGACAGCTAAATTTGTTTCAAACTGTTAGATTTCTTGTTATAAACTTATAAACGATATAACTAGAGCTCGACTACGCTTTATTGCTACAAAAAAATGGAATGTAAGATTTTAGAGTTCTTCAAAGGAAATACCTCAATACACCTGCCTAAATTAACCTAGGAGTGCAAATTATTACATGAAAGTGAATTTGAGTATGAATGCAAATTTTCAACTTTAGATTCTTGTTATATACACTTTAAAACGATATCACCTAAGCTCGAAACAGCTTTATTGCTACACCCCAGAACTGTAAGTTCACTTTAGAGTTCTTTAAAGAAGATATCTCAAACAATCTGCCTAAATTACCTAGGTTCCAAATTAATTACTGAAACAGAATTTTAGTATGATATGCTAGAATTTTTTCAATAACTTTAGATTTCTTTGTTATAACACTTAAAACGATATACCTAAGCTCTTCTACGCTTTATTTGCTTACAGCAGCCTAGAATGTAATAATTTTAGAGTTCTTCAAAGAAGATACCTCAAACACTGCCTAAATACTAGGAGTCCAAATTATTATGAAAGTGATTTAGTAAGAATCGCTAATTTTTTTCAACTTTGATTTCTTTTTTATAACACTTAATAACGATATAGCCTAAGCTCGACACGCTTTATTGCTACAGCTACCAAATGTAAGTTATTTTTAAGAGTTATTTAAAGAAGATACCTCAAACACCTGCCTACATTACCTAAGGAGTTCCAAATTTATTACATGAAACACGATTTAGTATGGCAAGCTAAAATTCTTTTTTCAACCTTAGATTTCTCTGTTTAACAACTATAAAGATATAACGCTCAGCGCTCACGCTTTTTCATTGCTAAACCCGAGAATGTAAGTATTGTTAGAGTTCTTCATAACGAAGATACCAGTCAAACAACCCTGCCTTAATTGACCTAGAGTCCCATTATTACATGAAAGTGTTTAAGGAATGCTAATTTTTTCAACTTTAGATTTTCTTTGTATAACACTTAAAACGATATACCTAAGCTCAACTACGATATTATGTTGCTACACCAGAAATGTATATTTTAGAGAGTTATTCAAAAAAAGATACCCTCAAACACCTGCCCTATAATTACCTAGGAGTCCAAATTATTAAATGAAAGTGATTTTATATGAATGCTAATTTTTTTCAACTATGCATAGATTTCGTTCGTTAACACTTAAAAAACGATATAACCTAAGCTCACTACGCTTTAATGCTACAGGCGAATGTAAGTCATTTTAGAGTTCTCAAAGAAGATACCTCAACACCTGCCTAAATTACCTAAGGATCCAAATTATACATGAAAGGTGATTTTAGTAGTGAAATGGCATTTTTCAGACTTTAGATTTCTTTTGTTATAACACCTTAAAACGATATACCTAAGCTCGGATACGCTTTATTGCTACACCAGTAATGTAATATGTTTAGAGTTCGTTCTCAAAGAAGATACCTCATAATCTGCCTATAAATTACCATAGGAGTCACAAATGATATACAGAAAGTTCGATTTAGTGATGAATGCTAATTTTTTCAACTTTGGATATTTCTTTTTTATACACTTAAAAACGATTATACTAAGCTTCTGACAACGCTTTATTGCTACACCAGAATGTAAGTAATTTTAAGAAGTTCTTTAAAGGAAGATACCCGTGCAACACCGTGCCTAAGATTACCTAGGGGTCAAATATTACATGAAACAGATTTAGTGTATGAATGCTAATTTTTCAACTTTAGAATTTCTTTGTTATAACACTTAAAACTATATACCTAAGCTCGACTACGCTTTATTGTACACCAGAATGTAAGTATTTTAGAGTTTCTTCCAAGATACCTCTAACACCTGCCTTAATTACCATAGGAAGTCCCATATTACATAAAGGATTGTAGTGGAATGCTAATTTTTTTCACTTTAAGATTTCTTTGTATAACACTTAAAAGCGATAATAGCTAAGCTCACTACGCTTTATTGCTACGCCAGAAAGTAAGTATTTTAGAGTTATTTCAAAGAAGATACCTCAAACACCCTCCTAAATTTACCTAGGAGTCTAAATTATTAAATGAAAGTGATTAAGGTATAAATGCTAATTTTTTTCAACTTTAGATTTCTTTGTTAAACACTTAAAACGATATACCCTAAGGTCGACTACGCATTATTGTTACACCAGAATGTAAGTATTTAGAGTTCTTCAAAGAAGATACCATGCAAACACCGGGCCCCTAAAAAAAAATTACCATAGGGAGTTCCAAATTATTCACAATAAAGTGAATTTAGTAATGAATGCTAATTTTTTTCAACTTTTAATTTCTTTGTTATAACACCACAACACACTTAAAACGATATACCAGAAGCTCGACTACGCTATGCTACACCCAGAATTGTCAGTATTTGTTCGAGTTCTCCAAAGAAGATACCTCAAAAACACCTGCCTAAATTTACCTAGGAGTGCCAAATTATTACATGCAAGTGATTTATTATGAATGCCTAATTTTTTACACTTTAGATTTCTTTGTTAATAACACTTAAACCGATACCTAAGCTTCGACTAGCGCTTATTGCTACAGACGCAGAAATGTAAGGTAATTTAGAGGTTCTTCAAAGAAGATACCTCATAATCACCTGCCTAAATTACCTAGGAGTCCAATATATTACATGAAAGTTTAGTATGAATGCTAATTGTTTTCAAACTTTCTAGATTCTTAGTTATAAACACTTAGCAAACGATAACCTAAGCTCAACTTACGCCTTTATGCAACAAGCCAGAATGTAAGTATTTTAGAGTTCTTCAAAAAAGATACCTCAACCACCTGCCTAAATTAAATATCATAGGAGTCCAAATTATTTCATGAAAATGATTTAGTATGAGGAATGCTTAATTTTTCAACTTTAGATTTCTTTGTTATATAACACTTAAAAAACGATATACCTAACCTCAACTACGGTTTATTGCTACACCAGAATGTAAGTACTTTAGAGTTTTTCAAAAAGAAAATACCTCAACACCTGCCTAAAATACCTAAGGAGTGCCCAAATTGATTAACGATGAAAGTGGATTTTAGTATGAATCTAATTCTTCTTTCCAACTTTACGATTTCTTTTTATAACACTATAAAACGATATAGCCTAAGCTGACTGACCCTTATTGCTGACACAAATCCCAAGAAAAAAATGATGTAAGTATTTTAGAGTTCTTTCAAAGAAGATTGACCGTCAATAACCTGCCGAAATTACCTTAGGATCCAATTGATTACATGAAAGTGATTTAGTATAATGCTATTTTTTTCAAACTTACGATTTCTTTTGGTTATAACATTAAAACGATAATACCTAAGCTCGATACGCCTTTATGCTACATCCAGATGGTAAAGTATTTTTAGAGTTTCTCAATAGGAATAACCTCAAACACTGCTACAATTACCTATGGAGTCCAAACGTTATTAAATGAAAAGTTGATTTAGTATGAATGCAAATATTTTTTCAACTTTAAATTTCTTTGTTATAAACACTTAAAACGATATACCTAAGCTGAACAACGCTTTATGCTACTCCAGAATGTAAGTTGTTTTTAGAGTTCTTAAAGAAGATACCTGTCAACACTGCCTAAATTACGTAGGATTCCAAATTATTACGATAAAACAATTGATAAGTATGATCTGATTTTTTTCGAACGTAGATTTCTTTGTTATACACTTTAAAACGATATACCAAAACTCGACTGACGCTATATTGCCTGACATCAGAAAGTAAGTATTTTAGAGTTTCTTCAGAAGAAGATTATCCGTAAACACCTGCCTATAAATAACCTAGAAGTCAAATAAGTTACACTGGAAGTGATTTAGTATGAATGCTTAATTTTCTTAACTTTAGATTTCTTTGTTATTAAACTTAAAACGATATACCTTAAGCTTCGACTACGCTTTTATGCTAAAACCCAGAATGTACGATTTTGGTTCTTCAAAGAAGAATTACCTCAACACCTGCCCTTCAATTATATAGGAGTCCAAATATTACATGAAAGTGATTTAGTGGTGAATGCTAATTTTTTCAATCTTTAGATTTCTTTGGTTTAAAAACTGAAAAACGATAATACCTAAGCTCGACTACGCTTTTATGCTACACCAGAATGTATATTTAGGAGTTCTTCAAAGAAGAATACCTCAACCCACCTGCCTAAATTACCTAGAAGTCCAAATTATTACATAAAGTGATTTTAGTTATGGAATGCTCAATGTTTTCACTTTGGATTTCTTTTTATAACACTTAAAAACGATTACCGTAAAGCTCGACAGACGCTTTAATTGCTACAGCCCAGGATGTAAGTATTTTTAGAGTTCTTTAAAAAAAATACCTCAAACACATTGCCTAAATTACTTAGGAGTCCAAATTTTTACATGAACGATTATGTATGAATGCTAATTTTTTTCAACTTTAGATTTTTCGTTTGTATACACTGTTAACTAATATCTAGAAGCTCGACTACGTTTTATCTCTACACCAGAAAGATACCGGTATAGGAAAAACTGTTTTTCAAAGAAGATTACTCAACACTCTGCCGTTAATTAACGCTAGGAGTACCCAAATTCCATTACATGAAAGCTGATTTAGGTGAAATGGCTAAATTTTTTCTAAGCTGTTAGATTTCTTTGTTTATAACACTTAAAACGATTACCTAAGCTCAACTACGATTTTTTATTTGCTACACCCAGATGTAAGTATTTAGAGTTATTCAAGAAGGATACCTCAAACACCTCTGCCTAAATTTACCTAGGATCCGAAATTATTAATGAAAGTGATTTAGTATGAATGGCTAATTTTTTCAACTTTTAGATTTCTTTGTTATAGAACTTTAAACCGATATACCTAAGCTCGACTACGCTTTAATTTGCCTACACCATAATGTAATGTATTTAGAACGTTTCTGAAAGAGGATACCTCAATCACCTGGTAAATTAACGTAGGGAGTCCTCCAAATCATTACATGAAAGTGATTAGTATGAATGGCAATTTTTTCAACTTTAGATTTCTTTGTTATAGAACTTAAAACGATTACCTAAGCTCGACTACGCTTTAATTGCTAAAATCCAAGAAATGGTTAAGTATTTAGAGTTCTCAAAGGAAGATACTCAAACACCTTCCTTTAATACCTAGGATCCAAATTATTACATTGAAAGTGGTTTAGCACTGAAGGCTATTTTTTTTTCCACTTTAGATTTCTTTTGTTATAACACTTAAAAACGATATACTTAAGCTCGACTACGCTTTATTGCTAACCCAGAATGTAAGTAATTTCTAGAAGTTCTTCAAAGAGAGGATACCGTCAAACACCTGCTAAAATTACCTAGGAGTCCAAAATTATTACATGTAAGTGATTTAGTATGAATGCTAATTTTTTCAAACTTCTAGATTTTCTTTGTATATACACTTAAAACGAACTAATTATCCTAAGCTCGATACTACTGCTTTATTGCACAACCAGAATGTAAGTATTAAGGTTCTTCAAAAAAGATACCTCAAACAACCTTGCCTAAATTACCTAGGAGTCCAAAATATTAAATGAAAGTGATTTAGGTTATTAAGCTAATTTTTTCAACTTTATGGTTCTTTGTGTTATAACTTTAAAACGATATACCTAAACTCAACTACGCTTTTTGCTACGCCAGAATGTAAGTATTTTAGAGTTCTCAATAGAAGATACCTCAAACACCTGCCTAAATTAACCTAGGAGTCCAAATTATACATGAAAGTGATTAGTAGAAGCTAATGTTTCAACTTTAGATCTTCTTTTTTATATAACTTAAAACGATATACCTAAGCTCGACTACGCGTTATTGCTACACCAGATGTAAGTATTTTAGAGTCTTCAAAGAAGATACCCTCAAACTCCTAAATTACCTAGGATCCAAATTATTACATGCAAAGTGATTTTAGTATGAATGCCTAATTTTTCTACAACTTTAGATTTCTTGTTATAACACTTAAGAACGATATACCATCTAAGCTCGACTACGCTTAATTGCTACACCAGAATGTAAGTATTTAGAGTTCTTCAAAAGGATACCTCAACCTCAAAACACCTGCCTAAATTACCTTCGAGTCCAAATTATTACATGAAAGTGGTTAAGTATGAATAATTTCAACTTTAGATTTCTTTGTTTATACATTAAAACGATATACCTGTAAAATCACAATCGCTTTTATTGCTACAACACCAGAGAGTAAGTTTTTAGAGTTCTGTAAAGCAGATAACTCAACACCTGCCTTAATTACCTGGGAGCCCAAATTATAATGAAAGTGATTAAGTATGAATGCTAATTTTTCAACTTTAGATTTCTTTGTTATAAACTAAAACGATATACTGCTCGACGAGACGCTTGATTTCTACATCCAGAATGTAAGTAATTTTTAGGAGTTCTTCAAAGAAGATACGTCAAAACACCTGCCTTAAATTACCTAGGAATCCAAAATTATTTACATGAAAGTGATTTAGTATGAATGCTAATGTTTTTAACTTTAGATTTCTTTGTTATAGAACTTAAACGATATCCTAAGCTCGACTAACGCTTTATGTTACACCAAATTTAATATTTTAGAGTTCTTAAAGAAGATACCTAAACACCGCCTAATATTAAACATAGGAGTCCAATTATGTACAATGAAAAAGTTATTTAGTATAATGCGAATTTTTTTAACTTTAGATTTCTTTGTTATAACACTTAAACGATTATCTCGTTAAGCTTCGACTACGCTTTATTGCCTACACCAGAATGTAAGTGTTTAGAGTTCTTCAAAGAAAATACCTAAAACACTGCTAATATAGCCTAGGAGTCCAAATTATTAACATGAAAGTGATTTAGTATGAATGCTTAAATTTTTTTCAACTTTAGATTTCTTTGTTATAAACACTAAAACGATACTACCTAAGCTCGACAACGCCTTTGTCACACAGAAGTAAGTATTTTAGAGTTCTTTAAAAGAAGTACCTCGACACCTGCCCTAAATGTACCTAGAGTCCAAAATTTATTACATTGAAAACAGATTTAGTATGAATGCTAATTTTTTCAATTTTAGATTTCTTTGTTATTAAACATATTAAAACGATATACTAAAGCTCGACTACGCTTTATTGCTACAACCGAAATAAAAGTATTTTAGAGTTCTTCCAAAGAAGATACCTCAAACATCTGCCGTAATTACCTAGGAGTCCAAAATTATTACATGAAAGTGATTTAGTATGATGCTAATTTTTCAACTTTAGATTTCTTTTGTTATTAACCTTAAAACGAAATACCTACAGCGCGACTACGCTTATTGGCTACATGCCAGAATGTCAGTATTTTTCAGAGTTCTTCAAAGAAGATATCCAAACAACTGACTAAATTTCACCTGTAGGAGTCAAATTATTACAATGAACAGTGATTTTAGTATGAAATGCAATTTTTTTCAACTTTAGATTTCTTTGTTATTAAACTTAAAAAGATTATACCTAAGCTCGACTACGCTTTATTGCTACGCCAGAAATGTAAGTATTTAAGAGTTCTTTAAAGAAGAGATACCTCAAACCCCTGCCTAAATTACCCTAGGGGTCCAAATTTATTACAACACGTGAAAGTGATTAGTTATGAAATGTATATTTTTTTTTTCAACTTTAGATTTCTTTGTATACACTTAAAACAGATATACTACTAGCTGCCGACGACGCTTGATTTACGTAACACCAGAATGTAGTATTTTAGAGTTCTTTCAAAGAAGATACCTCAAACACCTGCCTAAATTACCTAGGGATCCAAATTATTACATGAAAGTGATTTAGTATGAAAGATAATTTTTTCAACTTTAGATTTTCTTTGTTATAAACACTTAAAAACGATATACCTAAGCTCGAAAACGCTTTATTGCTACCATCCGAATGTAAGTCATTTTTAGAGTTCTTCAAGGAGATTATCCTAAAACACTCTGCCTAAATTAACCTAGAATCCAAATTATGTACATGAAAGTGGACTTTAGTGTAATGCTACTTTTTTTCAACTTAAGATTTCTTTGTTATAAAAATTAAAACGGATATACCTAAGCTCAATCAACGATTGTTATTGCTCACAACCAGAATGTAATAGTATTTTAAGAGTTATTCAAAGAATATACCTCAAACACCTGCCCTAAATTTACCTAGGAGTCCAAATTATACATGAAAGGATTTTGATGTATGAAATGCTAAATTTTTTTCAACTTAGATTTCTGTGGTTATAACTACTTTAAAACGATTACCTAAGCTCGACTACGCTCTTTAATCTACACCCAGAATGTAATATCTTAGAGTTCTTCAAGAAAACCTCAAAACAACCGTGCTATAATTACCTAGGAAGTCCAAATTATTTCATGAAAGTGATTTTTATATGAATGCTAATTTTTTTCAGACAAAGAAATCTAAAGTTGAAAAAATGCATTCATACTAAATCACTTTCATGAAATAAATTTGGACCTCCTAGGTAATTAGCAAGTGTTGAGGTATTTTCTTGAAGAATCTAAAATACTTACGATTCTGTGTAGCAATAGACGCGTAGTCGAGCTTAGGTATATCGTTTTAAAGTTATAACAAAAGAAATCTAAAGTTTGAAAAAATTAGCAATTCATACTCCTAATTCACTTTCATGTAATAATTGGACACTCCTAGGTAAATTTAGGCAGGGTGTTTGAGGTATCTCTTTGAATAACTCTAAAATACTTACATTCTGTGTAGCAATAAAGCGTTCGTCGAGCTTAGGGATATCGTTTTAAGTGTTATACAAAGAAAATCTTAAGTTGAAAAATTAGCATTCACACTAAATCACTTTTATTGTAATAATTTGGACTCCTACGTTAATGTAGGCAGGTGTTTTAGGTATTTCTTCTTTGAGAACTCTAAAATACTTAATTCTGGTGTCCGCAATAAAGCGTAGTCGAGCTAGGTATATCGTTTAAGTGTTATAAGCAACAGAAATCTAGAAGTTGAAAAATTATCTATCAATACGAAAATCACTTTTCATGTAATAATTTGGACTCCTAGTAATTTAGGCAGGTGTTGAGGTATCTTTTCTTTGAAGAACTCTAAATACTTACATTCTGGTGTAGAAATCAAGCGTAGTCGTGCTTAGGTATATTGTTTTAAGTGTTATAGAAAGAATCTAAAGTTGAAAAATGCATTCATACTAATCACGTTCAATGTAATAATTGGACTAGGTAATTTTAGGCAGGTGTTTGAGGTATGCTCCTTGAAAAACTCTAAAATACTTACATTCTGGCGTAGCAATAAAGCGTAGTCGACTTAGGTATATCGTTTAAGTTGTTATAACAAAGAAATCTTCAAAGTTGAAAAAATTAGCAATTCATGACAAATCACTTTCGATGTTAAGTAATCTTGGAACTCCTAGGTAAGTTGTCAGGTGTTTGAGATATCTTCTTGGAAAGAACTCTAAATACTTACATTCTGGTGTAGCAAATAAAGCGTAGTCGAGCTTTAGGTATTTCGTTTTAGGTGTTATACAAAGAAATCTAAAGTGTGAAAATTAGCAATTCATAACTAAATCCACTTTCATGTAATAATTTGACTCCTAGGTAATTAAGGCAGATGTTTGAGGTGATCTTCTTGAAGAACTCAAAATACCTTAAGCATTCCTGTGTTAGCATAAAACGTTAGTCGAGCTTAAGGTATATCGTTTTAAGTGTATAACAAAGAAATCTAAAGTTGAAAAATTAGCATTCATACTAAATCTGTTTCATGTAATAATTTGGACTCCTAGTAATTTAGGCAGTGTTGAGTTTTATTTCTTAAAGAACCTTAAAATCTTACATGTCTGGTGTGCAAATAAAGCGGTGTCGAGCTTAGGTATATCGTTTTTAAGTGTTAAACAAAGAAATCTAAGTTGAAAAAATTAGCATTCATACTAATACACTTTCATGTAAATAATTTGGACTCCTAGTAATTTAGGCAGGTGTTTTAGGTTATATTCCTTGAAGAACTCTAAAACACTTACATTCTGGTGGAGCAATAAAGCGTAGTCGAGCTAGGGTATACGTTTTAAGTGTTAACAAAGAAATCTAAAGTGTGAAAAAATTCGCATTCTATACTAAATACTTCATGTAATTAATTTGGACCCTAATTGTAATTTGGCAGGTGTTTGAGGTATCTTCTTTAACGAACTCTAAAATACTTACATTCTGGTGTAAAAATAAAGGCGTAGTTGAGCTTAGGTAATCGTTTTAAGTGTTATAACAAAGAATACTTCTAAAAGTTGAAAAAATTAGCATTCATACTAAATCACTGTCATGTAAAATTTGGGCTCTCAGGTAATTTAGGCAGGTGTTTGAGGTTCTTCTTTGAAAGAACTATAAAATTCTTAGCATCTGTGTAGAAATCCAAGCGGTCCGTCGGAGCTTAGGTTATATTCGCTTTTAGAGTGTTAGTTAACAAGAAAAGTTAAAGTTTGAAAAAATTACATTCATTAGCTTAAATCACTTTCATGTGAAAATGAATTTTGGACTAGGTAATTTTAGTGCAGGTGTTGTGAGGTATCTGCCTGTTTAAAGTAACTCTAGAAAATACTTGACATTCTGGTGTAACGCAATAATGCGTTGGTCGATTTAGGTAATATAATTGTAAGTGTGTGTAACAAAATGACTACTCAAGGTCGCAAAATTTTGGCAGTCATACTAATCACTTTCATGTAAAATTTGGACTCCTAGGTATTTAGGCAGGTGTTTTGAGGTTTTCCTTTGAAAGAACGTCTAAAATTACTTACATCTGGGTAGAATTACAGCTATAGTAGAGCTACTGTGTATCGCCTTAAGTGTTGTAACAAAGAATGAAAACTAATGTTGGAAAAATTAGCATTCAAACTAAGTTCTGTTTCATGTAAATAATTTGGACTCGCTATGGTATTTAGGCAGGTGTTTTGGAGGTATCTTTTTGAAGAACTCTTAAAATTACTATCATTTCTGGTGTAGACAATATAAGCGTATGTCGAGCTTAGGTTATCGTTTTAAGTGTTATAAAAAAAATCTAAAGTTGAAAAAAATTAGCATTCAACTAAATCACTTTCATGTAATTATTTGGACTCCTAGGTATGTTAGGCAGGTGTTTGAGGTTCTTCTTTGAAGAACTCTAAAATACTTACATTCTGGTGTAGCATAAAGCGTAGTCGAGCTTAGTATATATCGTTTTAAGTGTTATACAAAGAAATCTAAAGTTGAAAAATTAGCATTTCATACTAAATCATTTTCATGTAATAATTTGGACTCCTAGTAATTTAAGGCAGGTGTTTGAGGTATCTTTTTTGAAGAACTCGTAAATTACTTACATTCTGGTGTAGCATAAAGCGTAGTCGAGCTAGGTAATCGTTTAAGTGTTATAACATAAAAATCTCTAAAGTGAAAAAATTAGCATTCATACTAAATCACTTCATGTAATAATTGGACTCCTAAGTAATTGAGGCAGGTGTTTGAGGTAAATCTCTTTGAAGAACTCTAAAATACGTTCATTCTGGTGTAGCAATAAGTCGTAGTCGAGCTTAGGTGTATATCGATATAAGTGTTATAACAAAGAAAATCTAAATTAATTAAGAATTGTCAAGCACATCCTTCTCATTATGTAAATTTGGACTCCAGGTAATTAAAAGAAGGGTTGAGGTATCTTCTTTGAAGAATCCTAAAATACTTACATTCTGGTGGAGCAATAAAGCGTAGTCGAGCTAGGTATATCGTTTTAAGGTTTTAACAAAGAAATCTAAAGTTGAAAAAATTAGCAATTCATACTAAATCACTTCATGTAATGATTTGGACTCTAGGTAATTTAGGCAGGTGTTTGAGGTATCTTCTTTGAAGAACTCTAAAATACTTACACCGTGGGTAGCAATAAAGCGTAAGTCGAGCTTAGTTAATCGTTTAAGTGTTTATAAGACAAGATCTAAGTTGAAAAAATAGCATTCATACTAAATCACTTGTCATTTAATAATTTGGACTCCTAGGTAATTTAGGCAGTGTTTGAGGTATCTTCTTTGGATAACTCTAATAATACTTCATTCTGGTTGTAGCAATTAAATCGTAGTTGAGCTAGGTATATCGTTTGAAGTGTTATAACAAACAAAGAAATCTAAAGTGAAAAAAATTAGCATTCACACTTAAATTCACTTTCATGTAATAAGTGACTCCTAGGTATTAAGGAGGTGTTTGAGGTTATCTTCTTTGAAGACTCTAAAATACTTACATTCTGGTGTAGCAATAAGCGTAGTCGGAAGCTTAGGTATATCGTTTTAAGTGTTGATAAAAAGAATCTGAAAGTTTGAAAAAAATTAAGCATTCAATATCTACATCTGTCTTCGATGTTAAAAAATTTGGGAACTCCTAGGTAATTAAGGCAGGTTTTGAGGTATCTTCTTTAAAGAACTCAAAAATAATTACATTCGGTGTAGCAATAAAGCGTATTGTGAAGCTTAGGTATATCGTTTTAAGTGTTATAGAAAAAGAAATCCAAGTTTGAAAAATATTAGCTCATACTAAATGCACTTCATGTAATAATTTGGACTCCTAGGTAATTTTAGCAGGTGTTTGAGGTAGTCTTCTTTGAAGAACTCTAAATACTTACATTCTGTGTAGCAATAAAGCGAGTCGAGCTGAGGTATATCGTTTTAAGTGTTATTACAAAGAAATCTAAAGTTTGAAAAAATTAGCATTCACAACTAAATTCACTTTCAGTGTAATCAATTTTGACTCCTATATAACTTAACGGCAGGTGTTCTGAGGTCTTTCTTGATAGAACTTAAAATAGTACATTCTGGTTTAGCACATAAAGCGTATGTCGAGCTTTAGGTATATTCGTTTAAGTGTTATAACAAAGAAACCTAAAGTTGAAAGAAATTAGCTATTCATGACTAAATCACTTTCAGTATATAATTTGGACTCCTAGTAATTTAGCAGGTGTTTGAGGTATTTCTTTGAAGAACTCTAAATACTTACTCTGATGTAGCATAAGCGTAGTCCGAGCTTTCGGTATATTCGTTTTAAAACAAAGGTGTTATTAACAAAGAAATCTAAAGTTGAAAAATTAGCATTCATAATAAATCTGTTTCATGTAATAAATTGGACTCCTAGGTTATTTAGGCAGATGTTTGAGGTATCTCTTCCTTAAAGAACTCTAAAAAAATCACTTACATTCTGGTGTAGCAATAAAGCGTTTGTCGAGCTTAGGTATATCGTTTAAGGTTAACAAAGAAATTAAAGTTGAAAAAAAAATTTTGCATTCATACTAAATCCACTTTATGTAATAATTTGGACTCCTTAGGTATATCGTTTTAAGTGGTTTTGAGGTATCTTCTTTGAAGACTCTAAAATACTTACATTCTGTGTGCAATAAAGCGTATCGAGCTTAGGTATATCGTTTTGAGTGTTATTATAAAAAAGAAATCTAAAGTTGAAAAAAATTAGCATTCACGACTAAATCACTTTCATGTAATATCTTGTGACTTCTAGGTAATTTAGGCTGGTGTTTTGAGGTATCTTCTTGGAAGGAACTCTAAAATACTTACATTCTGTGTAGCAATAAAGCGTAGTAGCTTAGGTATATCGTTTAAGTGTTATAAAAAGAAATCTAAAGTTGAAAGAAATAGTATTCAGACTAATCAACTTTCTGTAATAATTTGGACTCTCTAGGTAATCTTAGGCAGGTGTTTAGGGTATCTTCTTTGAAGAACTCCTAAAAATACTTACATGTCTGGTTGTAGCATAAACCGGTAAGTCTGAGTGTAGGTATATCGTTTTAAGTGTCTAAACAAAGAATCTAAAAGTGTAAAAAATTTAAGCATTCATACTAAATCTATTTTCATGTAATAATTTGGACTCCCTAGGTAATTTTAGGCAGGTGTTTGGGTCATCTTCTTTAACGAACTCTAAAATACTTACATTTCCTGGTGTAGCAATAAAGCGTAGTTGAGCTTAGTATATAGTTTTAAGTGTTATGACAAAGAAATATAAAAAGTTGAAAAAAAATTAGCATTCATACTAAATCACTTTCATGTAAAATTGGACTCCTAGGTAATTTAGGCAGGTGTTGAGGTAATCTTCTTTGAAGAACTCTTAAAATACTTACATTCTGGTGTAGCAATAAAGCGTAGTCGAGCTTAGGTATAATCTTTTAAGGTGTTATAACAAAGAAATCTAGTTGAAAAAAATTAGCCTTCATACTAAATCACTTTCATGTAATAATTTTGGACTCCTAGGTAATTAAAGGAAGGTGTTGAGGTATCTTCTTGAAGAACTCTAAAATCTTACATTCTGGTGTAGCAATAAGCGTAGTCCCAGCTTAGGTAT
Organism: Trachelipus rathkii; assembly: GCA_015478945.1. Lineage (NCBI taxonomy): Eukaryota > Metazoa > Arthropoda > Malacostraca > Isopoda > Trachelipodidae > Trachelipus > Trachelipus rathkii. The sequence continues at coordinate 26,907 of JABUQX010072793.1, forward strand.
ATCGTTTAAGTGTATAACAAAGAAATCTAAAGTTGAAAAAAATTAGGCATTCATACTAAATCACTTTCAGTAATAATTTGGACTCCTAGGTAATTAGGCAGGTGTTTGAGGTATCTTCGTTGAAGAAACTCTAAAATACTTACATTCTGGTGTAGCATAAAGCGTAGTCGAGCTTTATATCGTTTTAAGTGTATAACAAAGAAATCTAAGTTGAAAAAAGCTTACATACTAAATCACTTTCATTTAATTAATTTGGACTCTATAATTAGGCAGGTGTTTGGGGTATCTTCTTTGAATAACTCTAAAAAACTTACATTCTGGTGTAGCAATAAATCGTAGTTGAGCTTAGGTATATCATTTTTAAGTGTTATAAACAAAGAAATCTAAAGTTGAAAAAATTAGCAATTCATACTAAATCACTTTCATGTAATAATTTGACTCCTAGGTAATAACGGCAGGTGTTGAGGTATCTTCTTTGAAGAACTTCTAAATACTTACATCTGGTGTAGCAACTAAAGGTAGTCAGGTATATCGTTTAAGTGTTATAACAAAGCAAAGATAAAGTTGAAAATTAGCATTCATACTAATCTGTTTCATGTAATCAATATTGGACTCCTAGGAATTAAGGCAGGGTTTGAGGTATTTCTTAAGAACTCTAAAATACTTAACAATCTGGTGTAGCAATAAAGCGTGTCAGAGCTAGGTATATCGGTTTTAAGTCGTTATAAAAAGAAAACCAAATTGTTGAAAAAATTAGCAATTCATACTAAAACAACTTTCATGTAATAATTTGGACTCCTAGTAATTTAGGCAGGTGTTTAGGTATTTCCTTTGAAGAACTCTAAAATACTGACACATCCTGGTGTAGCAATAAAGCGTAGTCGAGACTTAGTAAATATCGTTTAAGTGTATAAAAAGAAATCTAAAAGTTTGAAAAAATTAGTCATTCAGTACTCAAATCACTTTCATGTAATAATTTGGACTCCTAGGTAATCTTAGGCAGGTGTTTGGAGTATCTCTTTGAAGAACTCTAAAATACTTACATTCTGAGTGTAGCCAATTAAAGCGTAGTCCGAGCTTAGTATATAGTTTTTAAGTGCTTTTAAATATGGTCATCCCTCTTTGAAAAACTTTGCTTGTGGGGTGAATCACTTTCATTTAAGATAATTTGGACTCCTAGGTAATTTAGGCAGGTGTTGAGGTATCTTCTTTGAATAACTCTAAAAACTTACATTCTGGTGTAGCAATAAATCGTAGTTGAGCTTAGGTATTAGTTTAAGTGTTATATACAAGAAATCTAATAGTTGAAAAAATTAGCCAAGTTCCACACTAATCACTTCATGTAATAATTTGACTCCTAAGGTAATTAAGGCAGGTGTTGAGGTATCTTCCTTGGAAGAACCTAAAATACTTAATTTCTGGTGTAGCAATAAAGCGTAGTCGAGCTTAGGTATATCGTTTTAAAGTGTTTATAACAAAGAAATCTCAAGTTGGAAAAATTAGCATTCATACTAAATCTGTTTTATATGAATTAATTTGGACTCCTAGGTAATTTAGGCAGGTGTTGAGGTATCTCTTTTAGAAGAAGCTCTAAAAATACTTACATTCCTGGTGTAGAATAAAGCGTTGTCGAGCTTAAGTATATCGTTTTAAGTGTGTTATAACAAAGAAATCAAAGTTGAAAAAATTAGCATTCCTACTAAATCACTTCATGGTAATATTATTTGGACTCCAGGTAATTTAGCAAGGTGTTTGGGTATCTTCTTGAAGAACTCTAAAATACTTACATTCTGGTGTAGCAATAAATCGTAGTTGAGCTTAGGTATATCGTTTTAAGTGTTATAACAAAGAAATCTAAAGTTGAAAAAATTAGCATTCATACTAAATCACTTTCATGTAATAATTGGACTCCTAGGTAATTATTAGGCAGGTGTTTGAGGTTTCTTTGAAGAGAACTCTAAAAAATTTACATTCTGCTGGTTACAACAAAGCGAGTCCCGAGCTTAGGTATGATCGTTTTTATAGTGTTTATAACAATAAAATCTAAGTTGAAAAAATTAGCATTCATACTAAATCACTTTCATGTAATAATTTGGACTCCTAGGTAATTTAGGCAGGTGTTTGAGGTATCTTCTTTGAAGAACTCTAAAATACTTACATTCTGGTGTAGCAATAAAGCGTAGTCCAGCTTAGGGTATATCGTTTTAAGTGTATAACAAAGAAATTCTAAAGTTTGAAAAAATTAGCATTCATACTAAATTCACTTTCATGTTAATAATTTGGACTCCTAAGGTAATTAAGGGAGGTGTTTGAGGTATCTTCTTTGAGAAATCTAAAATACGTAAGCATTCTGGTGTAGCATATAAAGCGTAGTCGATGCTTAGGTATAGTCGTTTTAAAGTGTTAATAAAAAGAAATCTACAAGTTGAAAATATTAGCTTCATACTCAGTCACTTTCATGTCATAATTTTGGACTCCTAGTAATTTAGGCCAGGTGTTTGAGGTATCTTCTTGAAGAACTCTAAATACTTACATTTCTGGGTGCAAAAAGCTAGTCGAGCTTTAAGTATAAATCGTTTAAGTGTTAAATAACAAAGAAATCTAAAAGTTGAAAAAATTAGCATTCATACTAAATCCCTTTCATGTAATATTTTGGACTCCTAGTAATTTAGCATTTGTTTGAGGTATATCTTCTTTGAAGAACTCAAAATACTTACATTCTGGTGTACCAATAAAGCGTAGTCGACCTTAGGTATATCGTTTTAAGTGTTATAAAGAAATCTATAAAATGGAAAAAATTAGCATTCATAGTAAATCACTTTCAAAGTAATAATTGGCTCCTAGGTATTTAGGCAGGTTTTAGAGGTATCTTCTTCTTTGAAGAACTCAAAAATATTTACATTCTGGTGTAGCATAAAGCGTAGTCGAGCTTAGGTAATCGTTTAAAGTGTTATAACAAATAAATAATATAAAGTTGAAAAAATTTTAAGCATTCATACTAAATCAACTTCATGATATAATTTGGACTCCTAGGTAATTTTAGGCAGGTGTTTGAGGTATTCTCTTTGAAGAACTCTCTAAAATACTATTATTCTGGTGTAGCAATAAAGCTAGTCGAGCTTAGGTAATGTTTTAAGTGTTATAACAAAGAAAATCAAAGTGAAAAAATTAGCATTTCATACTAAATCAATTTCAAGTAAAAATTTGGACTCCTAGGTAATTTAGGCCTGTGTTTGAGGTATCTCTTCTTGAAGAAATCTCTAAAAATACTTACATTCTGGTGTAAGCAATAAAGCGTAGAGTCGAAGCTTAGTATATTCTTTTCAGTGTTATATACAAGGAAATCTAAAAATGATAAAATTTAAGCATTTTATACTAAAATCAACTTTCAAGTAATTAATCTTGGAACTTCCTAAGGCAATTTAGGCAGGTTTTGAGGTCATGCTTTTTCAAGAATAATCTAAAATATTCATCTGGTGTAGCAAGTAATAAAGCGTAGTCCGAGCTTAGTAATCGTTTTACGTGTTATGAACAAAGAAATATAAAAGTTGAAAAAAATTAGCATTCATCTAAATGACTTTCAGTAATTAATTTGTACTCCTCCGGTAATTTAGGCAAGGTGGTTTGAGGTATCTTTTTTTCACAACCGTACTCTAAAATACTTACATCTGGTGTAGCAATATAAGCGTAGTGCCTTAGGTATATCGTGTTAAATGTTATAACAAAGAAATTATAAAGTTGAAAAATTAGCATTCATCACTAATATCACTTCATGTAAATAATTTGGGACTCCTAAGGTAATGTTAGGCAATTTGTTTGAGGTATCTTCTTGAAGAACTCTGAAAACTACTTACATTTCTGGTGTAGCAGATAAAGCGAAGTCGAGCTTAGGTATATCGTTTTAAGTGTTATAACAAAAGAATCTAAAGTTGAAAAAATATTAGCATTCATACTAATCACTTTCATGTAATAATTTGGACCCTAGGTAATTTAGCGAGGTGTTTGAGGTATCTTTTTCAAAGAACTCTAAAATACTCTACATTCTGGTGTAGGCAATCAAAGCGTAGTCGAGCTTTAGGTATAATCGTTTTAAGTGTTATAACAAAGAAAATATAAAGTTGAAAAATTAGCATCTCATACTAATCACTTTCATAGTAATAATTTGGACTCTCCTAGTAATTTAGGCATTTGTTTGAGGTATCTTCTTTGAAGAACTCTAAAAGACTTACATTTCTGGTGTAGCATAAAGCGTAGTCGAGCTTAGTAATCGTTTTAAGTGTTATAACAAAGAAATCTAAGTTGAAAAAATTAGCATTCATACTAAATCACTTTCATGTTAATAATTTGGGACTCCTAAGTAATTTAGGCATTTGTTTGAGGTATCTTCTTTGGAAGAACTCTAAAATACTTACATTCTGGTGTAGCAATAAAGCCTAGTCGAGTGAGCTTAGGTTAATCGTTTTAAGTGTTATAAAAGAGAATCTAAAATGAAAAAATTAGCATTCATATAAATATCACTTTCATGTAATAATTTTGGACTCCTAGGTAATTTTAGGCAGGTGATTGAGGTAAATCTTTTGATCAAAGAATCTAAAAATACCTTACTTCCGGTTAGCAATAAAGCGTAAGTCGGATGCTTAGGTATAATCGTCTTTAAAGTGTTATCAACAAAGAAATATAAAAAGTTGAAAGAATTAGCATTCATGACTAAATCACTTTCATGTAATAATTTGGAACTCAAGGTTAATTAGCATTTGGTTTGGAGGTATTCTTCTTTGAAAGAAACTCTTAAATACTTTATTCTGTGTAGCAATAAAGCGTAGTCGAGCTTAGGTTTTATCGTATCTGTTAAGTGGTTCATATCGAACACCAAGAGAGAAAAATGCTAAATAAAAATTAGCATTCATACTAATCACTTTCATGTAATAATTTGGACTCCTAGGTAATCTTAGGCATTTGTTAAAAGGTATCTTCTTGAAGAACTTAAAATTAACTTAATTCTGGTGTTAGCGAATAAGCGTATGTCGAGCTTAGGTAATATCGTTTTCAGTGTTATAACAAAGAAAATCTAAAAATGAAAAAATTAGCATTCATACTCAATCACTTTCATGTTAATAATTTGGACTCTATGGCAATTTAGTGCAGGTGTTTGAGGTATCTTTTTCAAAGAACTCTAAAATACTTACATTCTGGTGTAGCAATAAAAGCGTAGTCAGCTTAAGTATATCGTTTTACGTGTTATAAAAAGAAATATTAAAGTTTGAAAAAATTAGCATTCATACTAATACACTTTCATGTAATATATTGGACTCCTAGGTAATTAGCAGGTGTTTGAGGTATCTTAATTGCAAAACCGTACTAAAATACTTACATTCTGGGTAGCAATAAAGCGTAGTCGAGCTTAAAAAGGCGATATATCGTTTTTAAGTGTTAATAACTAAAGAAATATAAAGTTTTGAAAAATAGCATTCATACTAAATCACTTTCATGGAATAATTTGGACTCCCTAGGTAATTTAGGCTTGTGTTTGAGGTATCTTCTTTGAAAACCTAAAATACTTACATTCGGTGTACAATAAAGCGTAGTCGAGCTAGGTATATCGTTTTAAGTGTGTTATAACAAAGAAATCTAAAAATAAAAAATTAGCATTCAATACTAATCACTTTCATGTAATAATTTGGACTCCTAGGTAATTTAGACAGGTGTTTGAGGTAATCTTCTTTGAAGAACTCTTAAAATACTTACATCTGGTGTATCGCAATAAGCGTAAGTCGAGCTTAGGTATCAATCCGTTTTTAAAAAGTGTTATACACAAAGAAATATAAAGTTGAAAATATTAGCATTCATACTAATCACTTTCATGTAATAATTATGACTCCTAGGTTAATTAAGGCTTTTGTTTGAGGTATCTTCTTTGAAGAACTTCTAAAATACTTACATTTGGGTGTAGCAATAAAGCGTAGTCGAGGTTAGGTATATCGTTTTAGTGTTATAACAAAGAAATCTAAATGTTGAAAGAATTAGCATTCATACTTAAGGTCACCTTTCATGTATATTTGGACTCTATTTAATTTAGGCATCTTGTTTGAGTATCTTCTTTGAAGAACTCTAAAATCTTAAACATTTCCTGGTGTAGCAATAAAGCGTAGTCGAGTTAAGGTATATCGTTTTAAGTTGTTATAACAAAAGAAATTCTAAAAAATTAAAAAAATTGCATTCATACCTAAAATCACTTTCAATGTAATAATTGGACTCCTAGGTAATTAGGCAGGTGTTTTGAGGTATCTTTTTCAAAGCAACTCTAAATACTTACATATCCGGTGTAGCAATAAAGGCGTGTCGAGCTTAGGTATAAATCGTTTTAAGTGTTATAACAAAAGAAAATATAAAGTTGAAAAATTAGCATTAATACTAAATCACTTTCATGTAATATTTGGACTCCTAGGTAGGCAGGTGTTTGAGGTACATTCTTTGAAGAACTCCTAAATACTAATTTCTGGTGTAGCAATAAAGCGTAGTCGAGCTAGGTTATATCGTTTAAGTGTTATAACAGAGAAATCTAAAGTTAAATAAATTTAGCATTCTATACTAAATCACTTCATGTAAATAATTTGGACTCCTAGGTATTTAAGGCAGGTGTTTGAGGTATCTTCTTTGAAGAACTCTAAAATACTTACATTCTGGTGTAGCAATAAAGCGTAGTCGAGCTTAGGTATATCGTTTTCAGTGTTATAACAAAGAAAATCTAAAAATGAATATAAATTGATTCATACTAAATCCTGTTCATGTATAATTTGGACTCCTAGCAATTTAAGGCAGGTTTGAGGTATCTTTTTTCAAGAACTCTAAAATACTTACATTCTGGTGGTAGCAATAAAAGCGTAGTCGAGCTTAGGCATACGTTTTAAGTGTTATAACAAAGAAATATAAAGTTAAAAAAATTAGCATTCATACTAAATCACTTTCATGTAATAATTTGGACTCCTAGGTAATTTAGGCAGGTGTTTGAGGTATCTTTTTCGAAGAACTCTAAAATTACTTATCTTCTGGTTGTAGCAATTAGGAAGGCGTAGTCCGAGCCTTAGGTATATCGTTTTTAAGTGTTATATACAAAGAAATAAAAGTTGAAAAAATTAGCAATTCATACTAAATCAACTTCATGTATATAGTTTGGAACTCCTAGGTAATTTAAGGCTTTGTTTGAGGTATACTTCTTTGAAGAATCTCTAAATAGCTTACATTCTGGTTAGCAATAAAAGTGTATTAGTCGAGCTTAGGTATATCGTTATAGGTGTTATAACAAAGAAATCAATAGTTAAAAAAATTAGCATTCATACTAAATCACTTTCATGAATTAATTTGGACTCCTAGGTAATTTAATGCATGTGTTTGAGGTATCTTCTTGTAAGAACTCTAAAAATTACTTTACATTCTGGTGTAGCAATAAAGTGTATTCGAGCTTATAATGTTTTAAGTGTTATAACAAAGGAATCACTAAAGTTGAAAAAAATTAGCATTCATACTAAATCAGCTTTTCATGTAATAATTTGGTCCTAGGTAATTTAGGCAGGTGTTTGAGGTATCTTCTTTGAAGAAACACTAAAATACTTACATTCTGGTGCTGAAGCAATAGAAGCGTAGTCGAGCTGGTATGATCGTTTTAAGTGTTTATCAGAAATCAAAAAATGAAAAAATTTAGCATTCATACTAAATCAAACTTTCATGTAATAATTTGGACCCTAGGTAATCTTAGGCAGGTTTTTGAGGTATCTTTTTCAGAAATCTGAAAATACTTACAAATCTGGTGTAGTCAATAGAGTAGTCGAAGCTTAGGTATAATCGTTTTAAGTGTATAACAAAGAAATTATAAAGTTGAAAATAATTTAGCAATTCATACTAAAGTCACTTTCATGTAATATATTTGGACTCCTCCGTAATTTAGGGCATTTTGTCTTAGTATCTTCTTTGAAGAAACTCAAAAACTATATTGCTGTTGTAGCAATTAAACGCGTAGTCGAGCTAGGTTTATCGTTTTAATGTTAGTACAAAGAAATGCTAAAGTTAAAAATTAGCATTGCATACTAAAGTCCACTTTCAATGTGAATAATTGGGACTCCTAGTAATTTAGCCATTTGTTTTGAGTGTTCTTCTTTGAAGAACTCTAAAAATACTTACATTCTGGTGTAGCATAAGCGTAGTCGAGCTAGGTATATCGTTTTCAGTGTTATAACAAAGAAATTCTAAAGTTGAACAAATTAGCATTCATACTAAATCACTTTCATGTAATTAGATTTGGACTCTAGGCAATTTAGGCAGGGTGTTCTGAGGTATCTTTTTCCAAAGAACTCTAAAATACTTACATTTCTTTGTAGCAATAAAAGGTAGTCGAGCTTAGTATTTCGTTTTACGTGTTATAACAAAGAAATACTCAAAGTTGAAAAATTAGCATTCATACTAAATGACTTTCATGTAAAATTTTGACTCCTAGGTAAATTTAGGCAGGTGTTTGAGTATCTTCTTTGAAGAACTCTAAAATACTTACATTTGGGTGTAGCAATAAAGCGTAGTCGAGCTTTAGGTATATCGTTTTAAGGTTTATAACAAAGAAATCTAAAGTTAAAAATTAGCATTCATAACTAAATCACTCATGTAATAATTTGGACCTCTAGGTAATTTAGGCATTTGTTTTAGTATCTTTCTTTGAAGAACTCTAAAATGCTTACATTCTGGTGTAGCAAAAAGCGTAGTCGAGCTTAGTATATCGTTTTAAGTGTTATAACAAAAGAATCTAAAGTTGAAAAAATTAGCATTCATACTAGATCACTTTCATGTAATAAAATTTGGACTCTAGGTAATTTAGGCAGGGTGTGTTGAGGTAATCTTTTTCAAAAGAACTCTAAATAATACTTACGATTCTGGTGTAACAATTAAAGCGTTAGTCGAGCTTAGGTATATCGTTTTAAGTGTTAACAAAGAAATCTAAAGTAAAAAATAAAGCATTCATAACTAAATCACTTTCATGTAATAATCTTGAACCCTAGGTAATTTAGGCATTGTTTTGAGGTATATCTTCTTGAAAGAAATCTATAAATATTAATATTCTGGTGTAGCATAAAGCGTAGTCGAGCAGTATATCGTTTTAAGTGTTATAAACAAAGAAATCTAAAGTTGAAATAATAAGCATTCATACTAAAATCACATTGTCATGTAATAATTGACTCCTAGGGTAATTAGGCATTTGTTTGAGGTAAGTACATTCTTGAGAACTCTTAAAGATACTTACATTCTGGTGTAGCAATAAAGCGTAGTCGAGCTTAGGTATATCGTTTTAAGTGTTATAACAAAGAAATCTAAAGTTGAAAAAATTAGCATTCATACTAAATCACTTTCATGTAATAATTGGGACTCTAGGTAATTTTGCAGTGTTGAGGATCTTCTTTGAAGACTTCTATAAATACTTACCATTCTCTGGTGTAGCAAATAAAGTGTATTGAGTTCTTAGGTATAATTCTTTAAAGTGATTATTACAAAGGAATTCTAAAAGTTGAAATAAATTAGCAATCATGCTAAATCACTTTTATGTAATAATTTGGACTCCTAGGTAATTTAGGCAGTTGTTAGAGGTATCTTCTTCGAAGAAATCTAAAATACTAACATTCTGGTGTAGCAATAAAGCGTAGTCGAGCTTAGGTATATATTGTTTTAAAGTGTTATAACAAAGAAATCTAAAGTTGAAGAAAATTTAGGCATCATACTACATCATTTCATTCGTAATATTTTTTAACTACCTAGGTAATTTAGGCAGTGTGTTTGAGGTATCTTCTTGAAGACTCTAAATACTTAAACATTTCTGGTGTACCAATATATATGTCGTATGTCTGTGTCTTAGGTAATCGTTTATAGTGGTTATAACAAAGAAATCTAAAGTGAAAAAAATTAGCATTCATACTTAAATCACTTCCATGTAATAATTTGGACTCCTGGTATTTAGGGAGGTGTTTGCGTATCTTCTTTGAAAGAACTCTAAAATAACTTACATTTTTGGTTAAGCAATAAGCGTAGTCGAGCTTAGGTAATCGTTTTAAGTGTTATAAAAAGCAAAGGAATCCTAAATTTGAAAAAATTAACAATTCATACAAATCACTTTCATGTATAATTTGGAACTCTAGGTAATTTAGGGCCAATGGTGGTTTTGAGGTATCTTCTTGATGAAAGAACTGTAAAATATTACTTCTGGGGTAGCAATTAAAGCGTAGTCGAGCTTAGGTATATCGTTTAAGTGTTATAACAAAGAGAAAGAAATCTAAAGTTGGAAAAATTAGCATTCATACTAAAACTTTCATGTAATATTTGGACTCCTAGGTAATTTAAGGCCAAGGTTTGAGGTATATCTCTTTGGAAGAACTGTCTAAAGATAACTTACATTTTGGTGTATCAATAAAGCGTAGTCGACTTTAGGTATATCGTTTTAAGTGTTATAACAAAGAAATCCTAAGTTGAAAAAATTAGCATTCTCTTACTAAATCACTTTCATGTATAATTTGGACTCCTAGGTAAATTTAGGCAGGTGTTTGAGGTATCTCTTTTGAAGAACTCTCTTAAATACTTACATTCAGGTGTAAATAAAGCGTATGTCGACGCTTAGGTATATCGTTTAAGTTGTTATAACAAAGAAATTCTAAAGTTGAAAAGATTAGCATTCATTATACTAAATCACTTTCATGTATAAATTTGGACTCCTAGGTATTTTTAGGCAGGTGTTTGAGGTATCTCTTTTGAAGAACTATCTAAAAATACTTACATTCTGGTGTAGCAATAATAAAGCGAGTGAGCCTAGGTTATATCGTTTTAAGGATTATAAACAAAGAATCTCAAGTTGAAAATATAGCCTTCATTACCTAAATCACTTTCCATGTCAATATATTTTGGACTCCTAGGAATTTAGGCAGGTGTTTGAAAGGTTCTCTTTGAAGAACTTCTCTAAAATTTCATTCTGTGTGTAGCAAACAAAGCAGTGTCGAGCTTAGGTATATGCTCGTTTTAAGTGTTATAACAAGAAATCTAAAGTTGAAAAAAATTAGCATTAATACTAAATCACTTTCATGTAAATATTTGGCTTCTAGATAAATTAGGCAGGTGATTGAGGTAATCTTCTTTGAAGAATTCGCAAAAGATACTTACTTCTGGTGTAGCAATAAACCGTAGTCGAGCTTAGGTATAATCTTTTAAGTGTTATATACAAAAGAAATCTAAAAGTTGAAAAGAATTAGCAATTCAATACTAATCACTTTCATCGTAATAATTTGGACTTCCTAGGCGGTAAATTTAGGGAGGTGTTTGAGTTATCTTCTTCCTTTGAAGAAATCTAAAATACGTACATTCTGGTGTAGCAATAAGCGTAGTCGAGCTTAGGATATCGTTGTTTAGTCTTATCCTAAGGACATCTAAAAATGAAAAAAAATGAGCAATGTTGGTAAGTCAATTTCATGTAAATAGTTTGGACTCCAGGTAATTAGGCAGGTGTTTGAGTATTCTTTGAAGAACTCTAAAATACTGACATTCTGGTGTAGCAAAAAGCGTAGTCGAGCTTAGGTAATCGTTTTAAGTGTTATATAAAACACAGAAATCTAAAGTTGAAAAATTAGGATTCATACAAAATCACTTTCATGTAATAATTTGACTCCTAGGTAATTTAGGCGGGTGTTTGAGGTATCTTCTTTGAAGAACCTCATATAAAATATACTTACATTCTGGTGTAGCAATAAAGCGTAGTCGAGCTTCTAGGTATAGTTTTAAAATGTGTTATATACAAAGAAATCTAAAAATGAAATTAGCATTCATACTAAATCACTTTCATGTAAATAATGGACTCCTAGGTAATTTAGGCAGGTGTTTGAGGTATTTTTTTTAAGAACTCTAAAATACTTACATTCTGTGTAGCAATAAAGCGTAGTCGAACGTAGGTATATCGTTTTAGTGCTATAACAAAGAAATATAAAGTTGAAAATACATTCATACTTTATCAATTTCATGTCATAATTTGGACTCCTAGTAATTTAGGCAGGTGTTTTGAAGGTATCTTCTTTTGAAGAAACCTAAAATACTTATAAATTCTGGTGTAAGAATAAGCGTAGTCGAGCTTAGGTTTTTCGTTTTAAGTGTTATAACAAAAAAAAAAATCTAAAGTTAAAAAAATAGCATCAATACTAATCACTTTCATGCTAATAATTTGGACTCCCTAGGGTAATTTATGGCATTTGTTTAAGGAATCTTCTTTGAAGAAACTCTAAAATACTTACATTCTGGTGTAGAAATAAAGCGTAGTCTAGCTTAGGTAATAGTCGTCAGTGTTATAACAAAGAAAATCAAAGAAAAATTAGCATTCATACAAATCACTTTCATTGTAAATATGGACTCCCTAGTAATTTGTGCGGTGTTTGAGGTACTTTCAAAGAAACTCCTCTATCTAAATCTTACATTCTGGTGTAAGCAATAAAGCGTAGTCGAGCTTAGGTATATCGTTTTACGTGTTATAACAACGAAATATATAAGTGAATGAGGGTAAATTAGCCATCATACTAATACTTTCATTGTAATTAATTTGACTCCTAAGGTATTTAGGCATTGTTATTGAGGTATCTTTTGAAGAACGCTAAATACTTACATTCCCTGTGTAGCACTAAAGTGTAGTCGCAGCTTATGTATATCGTTTTAAGTGTATAACAAATAAAAAAGTTGAAAAAAATTGCATTCATACTAAATCAATCACTTTCATGTAAAATTTGGACTCCTAGGTAATTTAGGGCAGTGTTTGAGGTATCTTTCTTGAAGAACTCTAAAATACTTTCATTCTGGTGTAGCATAAAGCGTAGTCTTGCTTAGGTATATCGTTTTAAGTGTTTATACCATCAAAGGGGACCTAATGCATTTTATTTGCAAATAGGCCCCAATATTCAGGTATATAATTAATTAAGCCTATTAAATTTAGGCAGGTGTTTGAGGATTCTCCTTTGCACAACTCTAAAATAAACTTACATTCTGGTGTACAATAAAAGCGGTAGTCAGCTTAGGTAATCGTTTTAAGTGTTATATAAAAGAATCTAAAGTTGAAAAAATTAAGCATTTATTCAAACACTTTCTTGTAAAAATTTGGACTCCTAGGTAATTTAAGGGCAGGTGTTTGAGGTAATCTTCTTTGAAGAACTCAAAATACTTACATTCTGGTGGAGCAATAAAGCGTAGTCGAGCTAGATATATCGTTTAAGTGTTATATAAAAAAGAGTTTTAATGTCGAAAAAATTAGTATTCAAACTAAATCATTATAATGACATTTTTTTCCCCCCAAATTTTTTAGGCAGGTGTTTGAGGTATCTTCTTTGAAGAACTCTAAAATACTTACAATTCGGTGTAGCAAAATAAAAGCGTAGTCGAGTTAGAGTATATCGTTTTAGTGTTAATATCATACAAAGAAGTTAAGTTAAAAAAATAGCACTTCATACTAAATTCATTTCATGGTAATAATTCTGACTCCTGGTATGTTAGGCAGGTGTTTGAGGTAATCTTTTTTAAAAGAACTCTAAAATACTTACATTCTGGTGTAGCATAAAGCTAGTCGAGCTTAGGTATATCGAATGTTATAATTAAGAAATCTAAAGTTGAAAAATTAAGCATATTTCATCCTAAATCCTTTCCAATGGTATTAATTTTGGACTCCTGGTAATTAGGCTAGGTGTTTAGGTATCTTCTTTGAAGAACTCTATAATACTTACATTCTGGAGCTAGCATAAAGCGTGAGTCGAGCTTAGGCATATTCGTTTAAATAGTTATTAGACAAAAGAAATTAAAGTTGAAAAATTAGCATCATACTAAATCACTTTTCATGTAATTTGGACTCCAAGTTAATTTAGGCAGGTTGTTTGTAGGTCTTCTTTGGAAAACTCTAAAATACTTTAACAATTCTGGTGTAATGCCAATAAAGCGTAGCGAGCTTAGGTATATTCGTTTTAGGTTATTAACAAACAAATCTAAAGTTGAAAAAATTAGCATTCAATACTTAATCACTTTCATGTAATATTTTGGACTCCTAGGTATTTAAGGCGGTGTTGAAGGTATCTTCTTTGAAGAAACTCTACAAATAATTACATTCGGTGTAGCAATAAAGCGAGTCGAGTTGGGTATATCGTTTAAGTGTTATAACAAGAAAATCTAAAGTTGAAAAATATTACCATCATTACTAACTCACTTTCATGTAATAATTTGACTCCTAGGTAATTTAGGCGGTGTTTGAGGTATCTTTCTTGAAGAACTCTTAAAAATACTTACTTCTGGAGTGTAGCAATAAGCGTAAGTCGATGCTTGTATATCCGTTTTAACGTTGTTATATACAAGAAATTCTAAAGTTGAAAAGATTAGCATTCATACTAAATCACTTTCATTGTAATTAATTTGGACTCCAGGTAATTTAGGGAGTGTTTGAGGTATCTTTCTTCTGAAGACTCAAAATATCTTACATTTTGGTGTAGCATAAAGCGTAGTCGAGCTTAGGTAATCGTTTGTTTACAGTGTTATAACAAAGAAATCTAAAGTTGAAAAATTAGCATTCATACAATATCACTTTCATGTATGTAATAATTTGACTCCTAGGTAATTTAGGCAGGTGTTGAGGTATCTTCTTTGAAGAAACCTCTAAAATAGTTACATTCTGGGTGTAGCAAATATAAGCTGTAGTCGAGTCTTAGGTATATTCAGTTCCTTTAAGTGTTTATACAAGAAATCAATAAAGATTTGAAAAATTAGCAAATGTCCCAACTAATCACTTTCATGTAATAATTGGACCTCCTAGGTAATTTAGGCAGTGTTTGAGGTATCTCCTTGAAGCAACATCTATTAAAGAATTTACTAAGTCTGGGGTGTAGCAACAACGTCGTTAGTCGAGCTTAGGTTAATATCGTTTTTAAGTGTTGGAAACAAGAAACTAATAGTTGATAAAAATTAGGCATCATTTTACTAAGATCACTGTTCAGTAATGATTTGGACTCCTAGATAATTTTAGGCAGGTTGATGGTATCTTTCTTTTAAAGAAGTTCTAGAAATACTTTACATCTGGTGTAGCAATAAAGCGTGATCGAGCTTAAGGTATATCGTTTTAAGTGTTATGAACAAAGAAATCTAAAGTTGAAGAAATTAGCATTCATACAATCACTTTCATGTAATAATATGGACTCCTAGGTAATTGGGAGGTGTTTGAGGTATGCTTTCTTTGAAGAAAGTGGGCTAAAATACGTACATTCTGGTGGTAGCAATAAAGCGTAGTCGAGCTTAGGAATATCGTTTAAGTGTTATAAACAAAGAAATCTAAAGTTGAAAAAATTAGCATTCATTACTAAATAACTTTAATGTAATTATTTGGACTCCTAGGTAAATTAGGCAGTTGTTTGAGGTATCTTCTTGAAGAACTCTAAAAATACTTACATTCTTGGTGTCGCAATATAGCCGTATTCCGAGCTTAAGGTTATTTTCTGTTTTAAGGTGTTATAACAAATGAAATCTATAAGTTGAAAAAAATTAAGCATTCATACTAACACTTTCATTAATTAATTTGGACTCCTAGGCTAATTAGGCTTTGTTTGAGGTATCTTTCTTGAAGAACTCTAAAATAACTACATTCGGTGTAGCAATAAGCGTAGTCGAGCTTAGGTATATCGTTTTTAAGTGTTTAAACAAAGAAATCTAAAGTTGAAAAAATTAGCAATTCATACTAAATCACTTTCATGTATTAATTTGGACCCTGGTAATTTAGGGCAGTTGTTTTGAGGTATCTTTTCAAAGTAATCTCCTAAATACTGTTACAGTTCATGGTGTAGCAAAAAGCGTGTAGTCGAGCTTGTAATATCATTTTTAAGTGTTATACACAAAGAAATTATAGTTGAAAAATTGCATTTCCATTCTAAAATCACTTTCATGTAGATAATTTGACTCCTAAGGTAATTTTAGGCATTGTTTGAGGATCTTCTTTGAAGAACTTAAAATGACTTACATCCTGGTGTAGCAATAAAGCGTAGTCGAGCTTAGGTTTATGTGTTTAAAGTTTTTGGGGTTTTATAAAAAAACAAGAATCTAAATGTTAAAAAAAATTAGCCATTCATAACTAAATCACTTTTCTATGTAATATTTGGACATCCAGGTATTAGGCATTTGTTTGAGGTATATTTCTTTGAGAAACTCTAAAATACTTACATCTGGTGTAGCAATAAAGCGTATAGTCGAAGCTTTAGGTATATATATATAAATCGCTATTTTTTCGCACAAGTTGTATAATACAGTGTAACTAATTACGAAGAATCTAAAAAAATGAAAGAATTAACATATAATTAACAGCATTACTAAATCACTTTCATGTAAATTGTGGACCCTAGGTTAATTTAAGCAG